>VZRX01022178.1:119540-145822 GCA_013398075.1 Notiomystis cincta | reverse complement strand
CTGGCAAAAAAAAAAAAAAAGAAAAAGAATTTTAAAGGCAGAAAAGTTTTAGAGAGCACCTGGTTCTCCAGCATTTTCCCAGCACTGCAATTCTACTGCTGCTCTAGTTTTTAAATAAATGTGAGACCAGACTCAGGTACTTGCATTTATTTAACACATAAACATTTGCTTTTGGAGTAACTGAGAAGTCAGTGCTGTTGCCTTGAGGTAAGATGAAAAGCTACAGAGAAATCGAGATCAAAGGAAGAGGAGAAATGCCTTCTGCCCCCAGAAACTGATACAATTTTAAAAGAAGTGGATGTTTTAAAGTGTAAAGACAGGAAACTAATGATGAAAAAGATTTTATAGAATAAAGGAAGCTTTGTACTCCTCTGCCCTGATATGCATTTTGCACATTTCCTCTGCTGCAGGCTGGATGCAGCCCTGGGACAGGACCTGCAGGCACTGCCAAAAAAATGAGGTTTGGACAACTCAGTTCCACTGCAGGGCCCTACCCAAGAAGGCACCACCTTGATACAACTATTTCATGTAGAAAAGTCTACAAACCCCAGGTACTATGGACTACAGACCTTGAGACTGTCAATTAAAAGCACTGTAAACTACAGATATAAAAACTACTTTGGAAAGGGACATAAGCCCCTTAAAAGGCGCAAGCTGACCCAATCCCTCTTCAAAAGCAACTGTAAATCCAATTACACCTAGAGATGCTACAAATGTTAACAAGTTAAATAAACTCCTCTTTTCACTGAGGAGTTATCCAGGCTAGAGGTTCACATCCAACAAGAATTCCCATGTGTAAATCCAGTGCATGTTTAAGAAACACATTTTGCCCCTCACATGAGCCCACAATTCACAGTGAGTGTCTGCATATTGCTTTTGATAATAATCAAATGCTACATTTCATCAGCTCCTCTTAATATTTGATCAGGCAACATCACTTCAGACAAGGTGTAACAGATCCAACCTTAGAAAATGTGAATACCAGTGCAAGAGAACAGCCTCTCCTGTCTTTGGAGCACTCTGAGCTAATGTGGGAAATCTTGAATGCAGTTTCAAAAGTTAAAGTGATGACAGAGGTCATCTTCTTTTGTTGGTTTTTTTTTTTAGTTGAAAAGAAAAACAAACAGCCCTGAAGCTGCTAAAGTACATCACAACCCCACTAAGGAACCCTTACAGAAAGGAGGCACATCCTCAGCTGGTCTAAGGCAACATGGGTTATAGGTTTCTGTGCTGTTGCAGGGTGGATTCAAGTCAATGATTATCTGAGAGTTCTCCTCATTTTAGCACACGACTGCCTGTTTTAAAATAAAAACAGGAAATGGAAAGCAGAACCTGCAAATACAAGAATCCTTTGCAAGCAAAGGAAAACTAAAGGCTGTGCAAGTTCTTTTTGGTCACGTGTTTCAACACCATAAAGGATATTTTATACAAATTCTATGCTGACTTCTCTTTCTTTGGCTGTTGCAGGGCTTCCTCACACCTCACTTTGCTCCCAGTGAAATATTCAGTTGTTTACATGGCTCCACACGTCAGGGAAGAGCCATCACTGACTGTGAACAGTTTGCTCCTTGCTGCTCCTCGCACATCTCCACCCCACACATTCCTGCCAGCTCCCAAATATGCACAGGCACAACCGTTTGCATTCTTTTTCTTTTCCCCTTTTAAACTGCAAGGATTTCTGCTTCAACTCCTTCCCAAAGAGCTGCCTGGATTCCTTACCCCCATGCATCAGCTGTGAGGAGAGGTTATTCCTAGAACCTTGCTCACAGGAAGCCTTCCTTAGCGAGTGACTTCCCTCGGGCGGGGCCCTTGGACGGGCGGGGGCACCTGGTGTCCCGTTTGTCACCTTGCCGAGGTCTCCGGCCGTGCCCTCGACAGACGGCCCAGCACCGCCCGAGGCTTCCTGCCTCGCCCGGCTGCCCAGCTCAGGGCCTGCTGCTCCAGTGATCAATCGGCGCTCTCAGCGCCAGACAAGAGCGAGGGGAGCACTTGGACACCCCTGAGCGGCCCCTGCGCCCCCGGGGCACCGCGGGGCCCGCGGGTCGCACCCGCCAGCGCTGCGGAGCTGCAGCCGCACTCGGCCTGCCACAAATCAGGCTCTGCTCGTACTCGGCCTGCCCCAAATCAGGCTCTGCTCGTACTCGGCCTGCCCCAAATCAGGCTCTGCTCGTACTCGCCCTGCCCCAAATCAGGCTCTGCACGACCCCCGCCTGGNGATCAGGCTCTGCTCGTTCTCAGCCTGGGACCAAATCAGGCTCTGCTCGTACTCGGCCTGCCCCAAATCAGGCTCTGCTCGTACTCAGCCTGGGGCCAGATCAGGCTCTGCTCGTTCTCAGCCTGGGACCAAATCAGGCTCTGCTCGTACTCAGCCTGGGGCCAGATCAGGCTCTGCTCGTTCTCAGCCTGGGACCAAATCAGGCTCTGCTCGTACTCGACCCCGGCGAGAATGTCACTGAACACAAGGGCCTTTTCTCAGCTCTGATACTGGATTTTTTTTTCTTTTTCGATGGGTAAAACAACCATTAAGCTGTTAAAAAAACAAAACGTTTCTGTAACTGCAAAGCAGCTCTCTTTTTAACGTGCTGTGGAAGTGTTTTGGATCTCCAAATTCTTCATCTTTCCCTCTGCCCTGCAACTCCACTCTTCCTCCCACTCACTGTGTTTAGGACAAAGGGCACAGGAAGAAATGAATGTGTTTAAATAATTATTATAACTCTGAGGAAGTTAACCACTGTTTTATAACTTTCTATCCAAGTCAAGACTGTTTTCATAGGCTTATCTTTTTTTATAAGGATAGGGCAAGTTCAGTTTTAAAGACACCACTGTGTCTTTCCCCAGGACTGGACTCTGGGAACACAGCATCCCTTCTGCAGGCAAGAAGGCAGAACACAACTTTTATTCTGAAAAACAGTTCTTCTGGACACACAAACTCTTCTTTTAGGATAAAAATTCCCTCCTGTTCCTCCCACTCTGCCTTTTTCTCCGTGTTCTGCACACCCCACTGAGCACCATGAATCCCCCAGCGCACGGCCAGAGATCCATATTGATGAACTGGGGCTTGGGGAGAGCTACATGAAAGAGATTCAGCACCAGCTTCATGTAAATTATGCATCTGTAGGCAAAGGGAGCCCCTTCTGAACAGAGCACTCAGTCAGGAACACCTACAGCAGGAGATGGAGATGCACAGACACTTCCCCCCCTCCCTTTTTAGTATATTTTGCTTGATGCACAGTTCTGAGGCAACAGACCACAGGGACAGTTGTGATTGTATCACAGAATGATTTGGGATGGAAGGGACATTAAAGACCATCTATTTCCAAGCCCCTGCCATGGACAGGGATGCCACCAACTAGCTCAGGACTCAACTGCAGAGTCCAGGACAGCTCCAAGCACACAGGAGGTATTTTAGCCCCAGGAGCTCTGGTAAGGACCTTGATTTCAGGCCCAAGGCTGGAAAATGAAGTGACCAGAATGCTTTTAAAGTTTTTCTTGCATTTAAGGACTTGCTTTAGTCCCAGCAGGGAAGTTCAGAGCCCCTGAGTGATTCATGTATCAGGCATGGCCACAGGCTTTGCCCCCAAATCACTGCTGATGGAAGAAAATCATCTGAACACCGAAAAGGCTGGTTATAAACTCAGCTTTGAAATACAGTTTCCTCAGTCAGAAAGTCAGTTCTGTTTTCACTGTGACACAGCATCCTCTGTTCTGACTGAGCAGCAATGAATTCACATCATATGGCAATTCCAGTTTAATATGACTCAAACAAAAGAGCACAAGAATTTCTAGAGGGTTTTTAGCCACTGATACTGATCAGATAAGTAAGCTGCCAAACCTAATAATTATCTCAAATGAATAACTATGAACCCCTGGTTATTCATTTCAGATAATAAGTTCTTTTCTTTAGGCAGAATGTGAAAAGTGTAATTGTTGAAAGCAAATATTGCCATTGGAATGACAGTATTTAAAGCAGATGAGATTGTTCAGGTCAAAAGAAGGTGAAAACCAGGTCGCTTTCTCCTGCAGCTGACTTGTGCTCTAATGCACGAGCCCCTTGGCTGCCTCAGCTTCTGGTTGCTGCTGGTCAGGTCAGCACTTCAGGCTGATGCTGGGGATCAGGTTTACAGCTCTCAGCCACGGTGGCGTTTGCTCCTCAGCAAGGCCTGGAAGAGGTGGGAGGGAGCAAAGAGGGCAGGAGCTCGGAGAGGGCTTCTCCTCCACACCACGGAGGGGGGAAGGATGAGAAGCATCTGCCCCAGGCAGGTGCAGCCTTTGGGCTGAGCTCTCCAACCCCAAACCAAAGGAGCTGCACGGCTCTGCTCAGGCACAGGGCAGTCACAGCTCCCACGGCTGGGGCAGGAGGGAAAACAGTTGCCTTGTTCTCCTAGAAATATTTTTTTACAGAGGAATGAAGGAAAAAAAAAACCACTCCTTCAGTGCTAGGCAATTTCCTATCTGTCAGCATATGGTAGGAGCTATTATTATTTGGCTTAAATATAAAGCATCATTAAGACTATTTTTCTGTTCTAACAGCTTGACAATTCTATTGTGAAATCTGGGTGAAATTCTCTGGATTTTATTGTCCTTCTCTATTGTGTCCTGGTAGAATTTCTAGAGGGGAAAATGCAGTGATGATAGGAGATTTCATTTTACTCTTCTAAAAAGACAATGAGTTAAGTGTCTAAATTGAATCATTCTTTATATGATTTCTGTTGAATTAATTTTAATTTTCTGCTGCTTTTAATCTAATCCAATATCCTGAAACAGCAGAAGCACAGATATCAAACAGGAGTGTGCTGAGTTAGGCAGAACCCCTTATTTTCACCTGGGAGAGAAAATATCGAGAGTTGTTACAGAGCAGTGACATCCACAACTGCTGAAATTCTCCATGGATTGTTAACAACTCAGCTTGCAAACTGCATCCCCAAAATCTGTCTGCAAAGAAGTGCCTACTGACTGATTCTGAAACTGGTGCAGAAAGTGCCTTTCTAAACATTCACAGAGAGTGCCCAGAAATTAGTGGGGACTGCTAATAAAAATGACATTTAATAAATTCTTCTGCTGAGGAGAGCTCCCAGCAACACTAGGTGGCAGAAGGCTCTGTCACATTGAAGACACCTGCAGACAGATACAGAACTACTGGGGCTTGATTTTAGAAAAGCTAGGAGGAAAACAGTTGAAAGCAAAACAATTCTAAGATCCCATTTTCCATCCACTCTTCCAGTTCTAATTGTGGCTCTGATATCCCTAGTGCACATTGTTTCACTGCTTAAGCTACCCCAGAATGTGAATGCAGCTTCTAAACCTGAACCTTCAAGCACATCCTGTTCAATTCAGATGAAATTCTGTATGTGATAGTTGATTCTATTAATATTTTACTTAATTAAAAGAGAAATTCACTTTTTAAAGAAATAAATGGCCACTAGAACAAGTACACAATAAAAACATACACTGTGAGTTATCTTGAAGCAAACCTGAAACCCAGCCTGGAGTGCTACAGCAAACACACTTCTGCAGCTGAAAGGAAATCAACAACTTACAAACAAACCCATTCAAAACTCAAGACTCAGTGTGGAAAAGATCTTCTAAAAATGGCAGCTGCTCCCTCGTGGAGGTGCATTTTCAGGAGTACTTTTGTAATTACATCTAAAATTCAACTGGCTGTTTCTAGTTTTACATATTTAACCCTTTAAAAAAAAATCTGTGCTCCATTTTCCACTCTCTTTTCAGCTCCTCTAAGTTTCTCTCTCATCCTGTATAAATGAATTACATAAGGAAACAAAGAGATGCCTCTGTCCTGGTGATGTTAGGAGGAAGCTGTGAACACAGAGAGGGAAAGTGAAAGCCAAGCACTGTCTAGATGCTGAAAAACAAAAGGCAGCAGGGGGAGAATGACACCCTTGCTTCCTTAGACATTTAAGTTTGAGTTGACAGCAAAGATTTCTCTGAGATGCCCATGGCTGCACTGCCAAGCAGCAGGACCCCAGACTTACAGTACTTGAGGGGAGCTTCCCTGAGTGCACAGAGCTCAGTGCATTGTGGAGGGTTATTCTGCACCTCTGGCCATGGAGGCTGTTTGTGTTTAAATATAGTATATTTTATCATTCACACTTGTCAGCAGTGGAAATTGTCATCTAAGCAGGAAAAGATGCTGTTGAAGAAACAGGAGGTGTTGGTTAGAAAGTAAAAATGATTTTGGCTGTGACAAGTGCTCTCAGTGCCCATTCTGAGGGTAAGGGATCACACCACCCATTGCAAATCGCTGCCTGAGAGTCAGAAAAATCAATAGTAGGTAGGAAAGCTGACTTGCCAAGGCTACAGCCACTGCCAGCAGATTATTAATGCATCTGTCTGCATTCTTTAATGTTTCCTAAGAAGCAACTATGTTAACTGAAAAGGTGCGAGGTGTCACCAGCCCTTCTCTTCTCTCCTCTTCATTTTCTCTCGATATTAAAACCTTGGCTACCAAAGAAAACAGTCATGTTTCACCTCATCTTTTCCCAGCTTTTCTGAAGTTCAGTTCCTGCTCTAGAGCAATATATACAGTCTAAGTACTACCTCTGACAAGCTGTTTGACAGCCCTAAGTTGCACATCTATTTTACTCCCCGAGCCTTGGAGTTGGTAGGGCTTAGATGGGAAATGGAGGCCAATTAAAATAAACACAGACAATATCAATGAATTCTTCAGAAAGGCACAAGACAAGCAAAATGAAACACTGCTGCCTTTTGCCCACAGTTAGAATTCAGCCCATCTCACAGGCTGAACACTCTGGCAGAGGTCCAGAAAGACACTTAAGCACATGTCTTATTTTAAGCATGTGAGCAGCCTCATTGATTTTTCACTCATGCCAGGAAGAATATTCAATGCGCTTAAAGTTAAGCACATTGTTAAGTGCCTTCCTGGACCAAGGCCAGGCTATTTAGCCCTTGCAAGAATTAGTCTAGAGAATATTTACCATTATTTTAACTTCTCAAGACTATCTTTGAGATAAAGTTTTATGGTGTATGAAAATATTTCATTCATACGAGCAGTGACTGGCTCACAGCAACCTTCAGGGACCAAGGAGTCTTCCCCTTCCCACATCTTCTAAAGCAGTAACTGGAAGGATTAAAGGCACATAAGCAAATACACTGATAAAGAAAACCAGTTTTGAAAGGGAAGCCAGCAGTCTTACTGATCTGGAGAGCAAAATGAGCCCCACAGTGAAAAGCTAACAGACATACTAATTTTCAGTGAAAACTAATAAAGTCATTTGCCAATGTCCCATTCCAATACTAAGTCCTGTGCAGGAACTTTGAAAAGCAAGCTAATTGTTGACTGAAATTAATTATCACAATAAACACACATGCAATTGCATTTTCCCTTCTTCCTTTTCCATCGAGTTAAATACAAAATTCAAGGAAAGGCCTGTTAGTGCTTCCTCAAGATGACCTCACCACATCAGAGCACTTTAGAGATCAAAGGCACAACAAACACTTTGCTCTTTGCTACAACAAAGTGATGCCATTTGCTGTGTTTGCTACAGACAATTGGATTTTTATCTGGCTGGCATTATCCAAGCTCAGGATCATACCCTGAGTAAGAGCTGCAGAAAGGTGTTTACCAGTGCAGCTAAGGAAGGCTGGACTGGGTCAGACTCACACTCCCTTCACCCCAGCCAGCCCTCTCCAGGAGCAGAAAAGGGGGTGCAGAGGAGTCTGGCCATTCCAGTGGGACCAGCAGGACACTGACAATTTGCTCCTCTTTTATGAGCAGAGGTACCTTTTTATTTCAGTCCTTGTTTCTTCCTGGAGAGGTGAAACTCAGTGGTGAAAGTACACAATTGGCAGGGGGATACAGGAACAGAAAGGCAGTTTAACACCTGGTCACCTCTGAACTCTCAGGGTGACACAGCTGTGTCTCTCATTGTGCCTCACACCAATGCAGCTCCACTGATTTCACACTACCAAGCCCACACCTGATGGCAACTCCAGCCTCAGCATCCAACACACCTCTTCAGAAAGTGGTGGAGTAACCTCTGAGACCTCTGGAAAAGGAACTAAGATGGCAAAGGTAGCCTGCAAACAAAAAAGGCACTTCCTAGTGCATTCTGCTCTAGAAGTCCTCAATTTGAAATAAATAATCTCTTTATTTTAAAATCTAGTTTTACCTGTCTTGTTGCTGAGATTATTTGATGACCTTTTCTCACCTTGCCATGCAATCAGAGCAGAAGGACAGTGACACTGAGAAGGTTGAGGCTGGAAGGCACACAGGGAGAACACTTGGTCATCCTCCCTGCTCAGCAGGGTCAGCTCAGGCAGGTTGCTCAGGACTGTATCCACTCAAATTTTAGTATCTCCAAGAAGGAATACTCCACAAACTATCTGGACAACCTGTCCCAGTGTTTGACCTCCCTTGCAGTAAATGCATTCCAATGGAATTCCATGTATTTCCATCCGTGTCCATGACATCTCATCCTCTCACTGGGAATCACTGAGGAGAGCCTGGCTCTGTCCCCTTCACTCCCTGCCCTCCATCAGCTATTTACACACATCAACGAGATCCTTCCAAGCCTTTCCTTCTCTGGATTTTAGAGTTCCCTCAATCTCACCTCACGACAGACACCCCAATCCCTACTTGCTCCAGCACATCCATGTCTCTGGCACCAGGGATGCCAGGAGAGGAGGTGTCCCTCACCAGTGCTGAGCAGAGGGGAAGGATCCCCACCTCCCTTGACCTGCTCACACTGCCTGACACAGCTCAGGGAGCTGGTGGCTTTTCTTCCCTCAAGGACAGGCTGCTGGCTCCAGGTCCTCCTGCACAGAGCTGCTGTCCCAGCAGGCCACCCCCAGCCCGTGCTGGCACAGGGAGCCAGCCCAGCCCAGGTGCAGCTCCCTGCATTTCTCCTTGCTGAACACACAGGATTGCTGTGACACCACTTCCCCAGCCTCGAGGTCCCTCTGAAGGGCAGCACAACCACCTGGAGCACGAGCTGCTGCTCTGGACTCAGCATCACCTGCAAACCTGCTGAGGGAGCACTCCTTCCACAGCCAGGCAGGAGAGAACAGGGGAGGCAGTGCTGGCCCAGTACCACCCCTGGGGTGAACCACTGAATCCTGCTTTGCTCTGAAACCCACCAATTAACAGGAATGTTAACAACATTAGATTGTATTGGTTTAACCAGTCCCCACTTTTACATTTAGATGACTAAATGAGTGCAATATTTTAATACATGCAAGAATTGAGTCTGTTCTGAACAGTATCTGCTGGTTCAACTTGTCCTGAAAAATGAGCTTCCTTCAAGAGAACCTCAAAAATCATCCATGTCTTTAGAGGGAGAGACAGACTTCTCTTTTTGAGCTGCTGTAGTATGTAACTAACCCAAATGGTGGATTTCCTTAAGAAATCATTTCTGCAGACAAAATTGCCCCTTCACTTGAAGAACCCAGAGCAACAAGAAAGCTGTATTCCAGAACTGGGATTACAGCCAGTTTATGATGGATAAACATTGAATGCTTATGGCATAATTATAATGTCACAGCATTTGCTGCCAGAATTACAAAAAATATCCTTAAAATTATGCCCTAAATAGAATGGTGTTTAGTTTAGCTAAACTGAAAGCACACTCCAAGAAATGTGAAAAAACAAACAGCACGATTCCAAATCTCAATTATGCATACTAAGGGCTTGTTTTAATAAAAATATATTTAGTGCCTGAATAAAGTTTCTCAAAAAATAATTTTAAAGATAATGAATTCCCCATGTCCAAAAAAGTGTCACATGCAATTTCATCACTGACTCATGTAAACTAACCTCAAATTTAACCAAATGCAACTGTGATCAATATTGTGTCAATCTGAAAGTATCTGGGGTTTAAGGCAACAAAACCAGATGCAAGGATGAGTAAAAATTTGGAACCCACAAACAGAAAGGAGTTCTTGGCTACTGAAAGGTCTGGAACAGTTACACTGACAGGGAGAAGCCAAAAGAATGAGAAGTTTTGACAGTATTGCCACATTTAGCAGGAAGAGAGTCAAGTGCAGCAGAAATAAAAGGGAGATAGTTTGCTACCACTGTATGTTATTTAATTTTTACTTTTACAGATGGCATCCTCCACCTGAGGCAGGGACTGTTCCACACACCTACAGTGCCTAGGGATGGGCTGGCAATTATGTTCCTAGGCACTCTTGCAAGGCAAAACCCAGCAATAAACAACCAAAACACCCAACCACATAAAACGTAAACACTGTCAGATTTACCAACATATTTTTGAAAAAGCTGCAACAGTTACTGAACACAGAGACACAAAAAAGTCAGTTATATACAGTAGATTTGGGCCACAAAAGAAAAGGACATTTGAACTGATTCTACCTTCACAGTGAAACAAAACTGAAGGGTTGTGCATGACCTGCCCTGCTCTCCATCACAACCTCACAAGAAGGTGACAGAGAATAAAAAGTTGCCTACCTCAATCCCTTTTTATTATTTATTTTATTTATCACCTCTTGGCAGTAACACTTATCACGAGTTGCAGTGGAAAAACCCATGAACTAAAAAGCAAAACTGGGGCTGAGAGGGGAAAAGGTGTCAGAGTGGAGAAAAGGGGAGTTTTATTTCTCCAAACAATAACCCCTACCATGAGAGCCTCGCTGGCTCCTTCTCCACTGACAGGAAATTTCTGTAGCAGAATCACGGTGTGCTGGAACACAAAACTGCAGAGGTTCACACACGAGACAGGCTCTGACATGGGACCAGTGAACAAAGTCAAAAGCCCAGTCCTCTCCTCTGCCTTCCAAACACTAAAATCTTAGAATGTGACAGAAACCTGTTGACTCTGACAGAGTTTAAATTATGCCAGTATGAAGCCAAAGAAGCAGAACACCTAACACTGACAGAAAAACAAGAAGCCCGGGACTTCCCTGCTTCAGAGAGTCTCCTGAAAGATTTTATCTTCACAAAACCAGGCAGAAAATCCTAGAGGACCACAGAGGGGCAATGGATTTATGAGGTCTGAGAGTCCTCAAACAAAGAGGTAGTTGAGCTAGTTGATTTTATTATTTTATCCCTGAAAGCTTAAATAATAAAAAAGTTAAAAATAAAAATAAAGCAGAGCAAGCACCTACTAGAAAAGCATAGTGACAGTATTGTCCTTTAGGCATGTTTCTCTCCACACCTCTGGAAAGTTGTCTGGCATTTGACATAATTGGGAGGAAGAATTTTCTCCCCTGGCAAAGTCAATTAACTTCACTGTATTTGTATCACCTGTCAGAGCCGAATCTGCTCCTCTCCTCAAGTCTGACAAATTCCTACACCTACTTGACAGATCAAACAGCTTATACAGAAATTACTGTGCTTTAGAAGGAAGTTCCATGGCTATGTCAACTCAAAAGCTGCAAGACAAGAGGTGAGTGGTTATTCTATTAGTATACACTCCCCTGGAATATTAAAATACAGCCCAACTTTGTACTGAAGTTTAACCTCTTTCATGCAATTTGCTATTTCATTATGAATCTCCTTTAGTCTTCAATCACCAGAAACATCTGTAGAAAATTATAGTAGGTCTTTTTCCTGCTCTGTGTTCTTGAACTGCTGAATTTCTCATATAAGCTCTTTGCTGTAACAAGAAATGCAAGAAACAGTGTGGGCCACTGCTTTAACCTATTGCCATAAACAGGTAAATGAACGTTTATGCACTGAGTGTTATAACCAAGCTTTTAATCTTAAAGCTACTTAAAATATTAGTGCTCTGTGAAACACCATTCCATGTGATGTCACCAGATGGCATGTCATGTACTCTTTGGCATCCTAAGTCAATTGCCAGATCTCATCACATTTTATAGTCATTACAGCTCAGGCCCAAACCCATCTCCCATTCAGTGTTTGCTGTACATCAATGCATAAAGCTCCTGATTAAAGGCAGCAGAGAAGGGTAACACACACAACGTGCTTAATGCAGTTCTCCAGTTAAAACATGAACACGAAGCAGCATGGTGGGTAATGCAGGCATGAAAACACCTCCCTATTGGAATGTCTTTCCTCATAATCAACTGTGTGTTAAAAGCAGCCAGAGCAGTAATGCAGCTCTCCCAGGTGGCAGCCAGGAACTAACTGGGAGCACTCACTGCATGCACAGCTGGGAAACAACGTCAAGGTCTCTGTGGACCTGCACCCCACCGATTTGAAGTCCCTGAGCAGCACTGAAGAGCACATCCCAGAAGAAAAAGTCACTTCTATCTGGGCACAGCCCTGTTCTGAAGTAAAACACCAAAGGCACTCGGACACTCCGCTGAGAAAAAGGATTTGGTCCAATAAAATCTCTTTCCAACGAGAATGAAGCTGATGTTTGTAAGGACTGGTGGAGCAGTGCCTCACATCTGACAGGCTGCTGATGTGATTGAAGGGCAGGGAGCACAGGACTGGATTGATCTCCCAGCAGCAGGGCCAGCACTCCACAGAGCTCACTTTGAAGTAGCCCCGTACAAGTACTGCATTATCTGCCTCACGAGGTTTTCAAAGGCTTCAATAATATTATGGCACATAAATCTACTAAAGCCTAACCTGATGCCCTTTGTGAGTGAGAACTTGTTGTACTACAAAGGTTCTATCAGTTGGAGCCATGGAAGAGCAAAAACCACAGGGGAAGCAGAGCTGGCCCTTCTGGGACCACCTCTGTGCTACCCCAGCAGAGGCTGGAGCACACGTGAGCCTGGGCTGCCCTAAAAGCCATCTCAGATATATCCACACACACACACTTCACCATGAGTTTTGTATGATTTTCCTGGAGGTAAAATTTCTATCAATGCAAACTCCTCAGTTTTTGTACAGAAATTGAATTTTTTCAAGGAAAATAATTTGGTAATATTTCCAGAGGAATCCTACATGTCATTTCTCTGAGTTAGCTATCCTTCTGCATCAGGACTATTATCCCTTAATCCCCCTGGAGTACAAAAGTTTCCACTGTATGCTCTGTCCATTTAATGCACTGCCACTGGAAATATTCTGCACTGACTTATGAATTTAATCAATATTGATCTGATTTCTTTACCCCAAGAACTAACACACCCCTCAGTGACACACCCCAATGAGAAGCTCACTTTTAGCTTTACAACAAAAGCAGGCAGTAATTTTTTTTTTTAAGTACCATATTCAAATTAGTTTTCATAGGTGCTATGCAAAAAAAAAAAAAATTAAGCATGATTTACACTGATAAATCTCAAGAAGTAAGTGTAAATGGGGATTAATCATCCAAAAAGGTATTTTCCCTGCAGGGATCTGATTTTATCCTAGTGATACTCAACAACTTTCATCTAAAATTTGAAAGAAAATATAAAAGTCACCCACTGCAGAAAAAAATCTGTCAAAAAATCTCAGGGAGCTGGGAAAATGGATAAATGGCTCAGGCTAATCTGTAGCATTTACTAATGTGGACTTTTTCCAGCTAGGAACGGCTTAATAGCAAAGGTCACACAGCCAGGAGCTAAGAACAGGTCACACAAACACAGCACCACAAATTAATTAATACTGGAAACAACAAAGATAATGGTGGCTGACTTACAAAACCTGAGCTCTGGTTCCTTCTGGAGGTAAGAAGGTGGGTACAGACACAAAATAGGATCGAGTAGGGGAATTCAGAATTCACCCCGGTGTTCTGCAGAGTTCTCTGAGTGTTACCTTCTCTTTTCTGGGGCAAAACACTGAGCTTCAGCTGCACTTGCTGGAAAAAAAAAATCACTGCATTGCCAGACCTACAGAACACCTAATAATACAACAGCAGTAACAGCAAGGAGTTATCACATTGTAAATGTAAAATGATCCATAACAATATCTGCACACACACATAGGCACGCTCAAGCATATGTATCAATAAAATAATTCCAGCTTTCCTGGGTGCACAGCTCATCCCCTCAAAGCAGTTACTCCTGGTGCCCTAAATCCTACCCTCAGCTTGGAATAATTAATGGTACCACTGCAGTTTCTTCACCACTCTGTCAGGAAGCAGAGCTTTGGGGAGCTCTCGTCCTCCCCTGTATCTACCCTCACCATGTGGCAGCTATTCCTCTGGGAGCACTCAAGCCTTTTATCAGAGCAAAAGCAAAATTTTTGGAAGCAGCTCATTAAGAGAGAATTTAATCAATGAGTTTATTTGTAGGCTGGAGAAAAGGTGAAGGGAATCAAGGAACATGCAATGCTTACTTAGATATCACTTTCCTATTCAAGAAATTCTGCTAAATTTAGCATGTCCTGAATGTTTTTTGTCTTCTTTTTTGGGGTATTTTTTTTTTTTACACCAGAAATATTTTAAAGCCTCTCCTTTATTTGTATTTCTTCCTTTTCATACTGTTTTTTCTTTCTCAAGGAAACTGGCAGCTGAAATGGTGTTCTAAAAACAAGTCACAAACTTTTAGCAGTGTTGCCATTTCAAACACCAGGCTCAGCTGAAACTGCCGTGTGGTAAGACGATGCTGTTTCAGCTGCTGGAGCCCTCAAAGGACAAAAAAAAAATGCTGAATAAAACCAAAATATAAGTCATGAGTCAACAAAAACTCTGGGATTTGTTGCAAATAACATCCTTCAAAGCAGCCCAAAATAGAGGATGCACTGCTCTTTGCAGACACCAGGAGCCTGCATTATCACCTCCACCCAGCCACTCCAGTTTATGTGGTTCTCTCTACTGGAAGCAGCAAGTACTTCCCAGAACCTAATGCTGATATTTCAAATCAGATATCTCCATTTTTCATATAATGAACCAAAGCACCAATGAGAGAAAGAAAAACAAAATAAGAAACAATGCACATGTGCATGAGGAAGGAATGAAATGGACCCATGCAAGAGCATTGAAATCTCATCTATTGGCTAGGCCCATTCATAAAGTCTTTTTCTAAGGAGATAAAAATAGCATTAAAAGAAAATACATTGATTTTCTTTTCTTTTTCTGGTCTTCAATTCCCAGGGCAGACAGCCTGTAAAACCTGCTGCTGTAGTACATGTGGGCAGCTGATCTGAGCAGAGAGCTCCAGGCAAGTTTTCAGCATTTGTTTCGAAATACAGGAAAATCAACCAGCAGCCAACAGCTCCCAGAAAAGCCAAATAGTGAACGTGGGGATGAAGAGCCTGCAGCACCAGCACAGGGCTCCACTGGCCACTCTCTGTCCTGCAGGCAGCTGCATTCCTTTGCTCCATTTGCAAACAACCCCTGTGAGCACACTCCTCAGTTATATGGCAGAGCCTGTGAGCACACACACTTCATCCTCTGTGCTGCAAAAGAAAGCAGCATCCACCCAGACTGCCCA
The DNA here is from genome assembly GCA_013398075.1 of Notiomystis cincta. Taxonomy (NCBI): domain Eukaryota; kingdom Metazoa; phylum Chordata; class Aves; order Passeriformes; family Notiomystidae; genus Notiomystis; species Notiomystis cincta. The sequence goes on along the minus strand of VZRX01022178.1, from coordinate 130,555 downwards.
AGGGCAGGAACATTAAAGGCACTCCTGAAAGGTCTAATCCTGTTTCACTGAAGCCCAGGCTGGGACCAGAACTGGACCTATGTTGAGCTTTTATTTGTTTTTAAATCTACCACCCTCAGCACCCAAACAAGTTCAATGGGAATTTTTTTATATAGTGTTTTGACACCTGAGCAAAATCAAATCAGGGAACATGTGAACTTCCTACAGCTCTTTGGAGGAAGCAGGGAAGGAGTCTGGAGGTGTTAACTGTGAGAACTCATGAAAATGGTGAGGAGGGAGCTGCACTGAGCTTGCTGTCATCTCCAGGCTCTGTTATGACACCTTCAGCTGCTCAGATATTTGTAGAATTGGACAAAACCAGTTTTGTATGTTCCTCTGCTAGTCTAAGCTTTTCCAAATTAAATAAATACAGCAGACCTAAAATAATCTATGGATCACTTCTGGGTGACCAAAAGAGAGAGAGAAGTAATAAAAGCAAAATACAAAAATACCAACTTCAGTGACTGCTCTTAGACAAAAGCCAAATGATCAAGAAGGATCCTATGGCCTGGACTGCTCAAGGCAAGAGACTACCCAGTCACAGAAGAGTTCTGAAAGCAAACTCTCCCTTGCACTCACACCTTCACAACAATATCTGCCTTGCTTCTGGGGAGAAAAAGAGCAGGATGCACCTACATCATGGAACAAGGGAAAAAATAAAAAGGCAAGATATGGTTTCCATATTCCAGATTGTTTGCAGACTATCTGTGGGACTTTTCATTCCAAAATTAACTGTGTGCTGAAGAGAGTCTGGAACAGCAGAGCCTTTATGCTTCCAAGTTTTGAGATGGCCTCAGGGTGCAAAATCTCTTCTCTCTCATTTCTGGAATAGTTTTTGACAATTAGTAGAATCAATGACCACAGAGCAAGAAGTCTGCCCAATCCATCAGGGCCTAAATGTGAAAAGAGAGGGAAAGAGAGAGAGAATCTTCTAATGACAGGAAGGGGAGAAGAGGTGTAGAATTTTTTTGGCTTTATTCAGGAGCATTTCCTCATGAATTCTGGAAGAGAGTCAGAAAGTAAAGATAGCAGCCAGCAGTCACCTCCTGCATCTTTTTAAGGGAGAACTAGACAAATGCAGCAGTAGCAAATAAAGGAAACCATAAGTAACCTTCTCTGTGCAAGGCAGACACTTGAGAGTGTCTAGAGAGTTGGCACAAAACTAGAGAGTTGGCACAAAACCAAGGCAGAGAGGCTGCTTGGTAAATTCTCAATAAATATTGAAAACACAAGTATGCTGATATCTGCATTTTTTCCAAAGTTGATGGAAAAATTAAAGCATGGGTCGATGCTCCTGAGAACAGAGGAGTCAGTAAGATTCCCAGGTTTAGGGGAAAGAACAAAGAGATGGAGGAACTATTATCTTGGATCTCAATTAACGTCGACAGATTCCGGAGATGAGAGAAAAGCGCCTGTGCTGGAGCCAGGACCACAGCACCTTTTCCTTCTTTCCAGAAAGGCTCACCCAGCTTTCAGAAATCACAGAGCAGAGGTGCCTGCAATCCAGGCTAAGGGAATAATGCCAGCAAGACATGGGATCTCCTCTTTCTGCAGGTTTCACCCTCTCCTCTCTCCTCATCACAGGTATACCCATTGTTCCTATCGAGTCTACAGGGACAGAGGAGAAGGAAAGAAAAGAGACCCCTTTGTTTTCCACAGAAGGCAGTCCCCATGCTCTGTGGTTATATATATAGATATAATTCTTCTATGTACATACACTCCTCTGCAGAGGAACAGTGGAGACCAAGTGCACAACCACCACCAGATACCAGTAGGGTGTTAAAAACATGAACAATTTGCTCACCTTTAGCATCATCTTAGAAGAAACATCACCAGGACAAGAGCTGACTTGATCTCTAAGCAATAAAAAGCTACCCCTGCTTGGATTAAAAGCAGTGACTAAAACATCTTTTTTTTTTTTTTTTTAAGTATTTAAAATACAGAAAAAACACAACCACTTCCAGGACAAAAGTAACCAAGCATGATGGAGCAAGTGTATTACATCAACCTCCATAATAAATCTAACCTGCTAATATTTTCAACACTGTATTTGTTCTTGCACACTTTTGAATTACTCCAACACTATTTTAAACAAATCCTTTCACTGAAGAAAACATCAATATATCAAAACTATTTTTTAAACTAATGAGTTTCCTTTTTTGCAAAGCAATTACTTTAAGTAGTGAAAAGGTTTCCATGGCACCCTCCACTTTCAACTGACAAATATCAGCAATAGCTGGATGTAAAACAAACAAACTGAAACCCCCAAACCAGCAGCATTTGACTCAAGGAAAAACATTAAATGTTTTCAAGCAGAAGCATTGAAAAACTTATTCTTACTGAAAGAAAAAAGTATGTATGCACACCTGCTTTTCTATCAATCTGAGCAGGAAACCATTTCACTGCTGCATCATAAGTAGAAGAAAAGTGCTTATTAAAACATTAATCACAGTCCATTATATTCTGACTCCATGCCAGAAGTTCCCATTACATCACTGAAAATATCTATTAACCAAAACCTGATTCTGACAAGTTACAGAAGTGTAGTGTTTAGGATTTAGTAATGTAAAAGTCAGTTTTAGAAGAACAGTTACACAATTGATTTTGCAGTGGCAAGCAACTATAATTAATTGTTTTTGTGACATTTATTACTGCAGTGGGGTTGATTTAACTGGTGTTTCTACTGTAAAATTATTAAAAAATTATTTCAAACTTCATCTACTTTTATTAAACACATTTATTGTGAAGGTATTTAATACCCAGGGCTGGCTAAACAATTTTAAAATGTGCTGGATATACCAGTACATGTAAAACTGTATTGTCTTGTGTAAATATGGGCCTTGTTTAGAACCATGTCTCACAGGAAATTATGCCAAATGAAAACCATCTCCCCTTCTCCTCTCCCACTGAAAAGGATTTATGTTTTTACATTTAATACCAGTTAAAGAAACAAAAATATGGTGGCGTTACCTTCAAGCCTGAGCAATAGTTCAGCTGTGAAGTCCCATTATGTTCAAACCTCTGCTTTGTTATTAGAAACACAGCCTAACTCAAATGCTTCAATTTGGAACAGGGAGAAGTGAACAACTCAATTCTTTCTGGAAGCCTGGCACTACATGGCTTGTTTACCTAGAACAGTTTTCAAATAACTGCTAGCAAGGCTTTAAAACCAAAGCCATGAAATTGGTTCCTAAACTTGTGTACATAATCTCCAGCCAACCATTTTAATTGTGGGTACTTTCCTCAATCCCCTGTAAGCAGCACCACTAATAAAAAAAATTCAAAAATAGCTGTAATGCATGAGAGGAAACACATATTATGTTTCTTGTTCCCCTGAGCCAACAGATGAGTCTCTGACTACAAAAGGCACCTGAGATAATAACCTTTAACCTGTCCTTGGATATCTTCCAATTTCAAAGATCCAAAGAGCTTCAGTCAAGGTACTTTTAGGGTCTCCCCTCCATATCCAACCACTCTTTTCCATGTAGCAGCTCTCATTTCAGTTACCCCTAAAATCTCTGCTGCTCCATCAGGGGACAGATGCACAAACTGCTGGAATGGAAGGAGCCAGAAAGTCCAGTTCTTGTGGGTGTGGAGGACTTGGATTTGTGGGGGTTCTTTTTAAGGAAACTGGGAAAAAAAAAAAGAAGTGAACACACCTGTGATGGGACACCATTAACTCAAAAGAAATGTTCTCCAGCTCCACTTTTCCCTCCAGTGTGATCTAATCTGAGGGACCACAGGGGCAGTATCAAAATAAAAAACCAGAGACTGCCAGCCCAACCCTTAAAATTCTCATCATCCATCATTATCAGGATTGAGAGCATGAAATTTATCAATGGAATTACTGACTGTGGCAACTGACATGCTCCAGGAAGAGATCCCTCATTCCTACCACTAAACACTCTTTGGAGAAGCTTTAAACATTACAGACTCCTTCAACAAAGCAACCTGAAGGGGGTTAAAGAATCACAAACTGCTGCTTCAAAAGCTGCAGGAAGCTTCAAGCAAGACACCCTCCATGCTTCCCTCTGCTATTTAAGGGAACTCATAACTCATCCTTTCAGCCATTTGATACCTGAACAAAATTTTCATTCAGAAGGCTGCTTTACAACTGTGTTTATCAGTGTCAGAGTCAAGATGATGCATCATTTCTGGCTTTACTTTCCTCTTTATGGGTCTATTTTGCTGGCTGTCTCTGGCCAAATATTTTCATTTTACATAACCCCCCTTCTTAAAACAACAGTGCTGAAGGCTTTGAAAGCCTCTCTCTCCTTCTTTCCACACCTTCTCTCTGAATTTCTGTTGCAATGAATTTTCACAAATGCTCCAGAAGGCAAATTCAAGCAGGACAGCTCATCACCTTTCTACTTCAACTACATCTGAGACTAAATAGTTTAAGATTATTGCACACAAATAGACCCTTCAGGAGAACATGCCAGGGGTTCCTCAGACTGCCCCAGAGCAAGTCCTTGTCGTGCCATCTCTCCTGACAGCCAAGCACAGAACAGGAGCAATGTCCAGATCTTGATGAAGAGGAGGAGCTCAGCAATGGGCTTCCATGAGCTCCCACATTGTCCATCAGACAGACTTCGCTCCCCATGACTGTGTTCCTGCCTCTCTACCCTAACACTGGGCTTAAAGAAAGCATCTGGGGGCTCTGTCCCAAGAAGAACTACAAAAGCTGGAGGACACTGAGGCCCTGCTGTTGTAGAAGTGAGAGAATCAGGACAGATCTCTCCTGCATGTGCAAAACATATTGTTTTTCTTGTGGCAACCACACAATTCCCAGTGCAATTATCCATCTGGCTGAGGAGCCAGAGAAAGACTCAAAAAGGGCAACATGATGGAGTGCAGGACAAGCAAGGAAGGAAACTCATAAAGAAAAGTTAAATACTGAGCACAAAGGCCACTGATCTCAAATTTACCACAGAATTTTAGAGATGCAACAGAACTCCTAAAAGTTAAAATACAGCAGCTAAGGAGGAAAAGCTGTGGACATATAAAGTCACAAGAGAACCAGACATCAACAGCAATATCAATGCAGGGGATGGAAGGAAGGATGAAAGCCAAAGAAGGGCTTTCAATAACAGATAAGAACCATCACAGACAATCAGGTCTTTTTAAGTGGCTGGTAGTAACAAGGCTTTGATTTGCTGAGACACAAAGAGCACAGAAAATAGGGCATTTGGCCCACACAATTGCTGGATGCCTCCTGACACATTATAATCCATCAGTAGACAGCTTTGCCTGACACCTTTCAGCTGCCCACTTAGCAGCACTGCCTCCACACCTGCAGTGACAACTCAGGGTTTCCCTCCTACAAATTCTCAATAATAAAGCCAATATTACTATCCTGATTTTTGGAAGTAATTTTAAATATTTACTGCTTGATCCCATAGTACAGTTTGCAGACAAATCTGTTCCGTTAAGGCTCTGATTTTTTTTCCCCCCTCTTCATATTGGAAGTATTTTAATAAATGTATGATTTAGTGTTCAGCAAGCCCACACTACAGAAAGACTATTCTGGAATAAATGGTCTAATTACATTTCCTACAGCGACCTTGTAATCTCACGAGTATTTATTCTAGACTAAACAGCCTCACTCAGCTGCCCTGTGTCTGATTGTCGATGAAAGAAGCTTGTTTGACAACTGCTTCGAGCAGAAACATATTTTTTCCATGATTGCATGAAAAAGTAAAAAAACATTACCAGACCGGTATTCCGAGCACAGAGACTCGGGTTAGATGGATGAGTTAATTTTGAAGGCAAATGCCAACAAAAACACTCACCATGGACATTCTGCTGTCATGGCCAGTGTTTGAGGTTAATTTAGTGGTGCACACACAGCTACAGCCAGCTTTACATATAAGAAACTGCGTGGTATATGCAGGCTTCCTTCTTTGTTTCTTTATATATTTTCCATATTCTCTCCTTTTATAACCCTCCTGAGACCTTTTACAGTTACAGAACCCACACTATACCCACAGGTGGGCGGGCAGGAAGCAAAACTCTCCATTTCATAAGCAGTCCACTTTTAATATATTCAATTGCTAATGACCTTGACAGAAGAGCTCCATGCAAAACACCATATTCTACGGGGTGTCGTTTGAAATGTTCAGAGACCTTTCTGCCAGAAAGCTGATTCCTTAAACAGTAAGATTTCAGACTTACTGAAGGCTGCACTCCTTGATTTCCATTCAGCTGGAAAAATTGGTGCTAATCTACCTCCCCTATATTAAATTTGCATCCTTCCAAAATCCTGAAGTGAAGGCTGTAGGATTTCTGTGGAATGCTAAAGCAATACCAGACAGTTTCTATATCAAACCAGGCAGTTCTGTTGCCTTGTTTCCTCCTGCCTTGAAAGAGACAGCACACTTGGCCATATTCATTATTCCAAAAAAGGTCACCTACACACTATTTGTTTTGCCATTCACAGGGTTTTATTCAATTATTCATGATAAAATGAACAAAAAAAGGCCTTATGGAGACGTATCTGAGCCTTTAAAGGAACAATCCCTCCTTACCTGTCAATTCTCATTCATTGGGTACCTGACTGTGCTTTGCAGCAGACAGAAATCTCTCTGCTGAGGATCAGGCCCTGCAACAGGAGACTCTGGGAAATTCAGACCATATGCCTTGGTAGCCAAGAGAATTCCTGCAAGGAGTGCAGCCCTCTATGTGTCCTGCAAAGCAAGACAGGCTTCCCTTGCTCTTACTCAATCTTTTGACTCTGACTACTGAGCTTATTGAGAGACTAGATTCCATTAAAGGGAGCAGAATGAATTCAGTGTTCAAAACCAATGGGCCAAAGCAGATCAAATCAGCCCTTCATTTGTGGCTTTTCTCCTTTTCCAAGATTCAAGAAATATCTGCATACCCCAGTGACAGAGCAGATGTGAAAAATCACCTGCTATGACTTTTAAAGCCCAGCGGTCCTGTCACCCATTCAAAATCAATTCTCAGTTATTTCACTGTCTTGAACCCTACACAGACACTGACAGGGTTCTAGCAGAAGCTAATTCAGCCAAAGACCAGCTCAGCTATGCTGTAAGAACAGTTTGGAGACCATCCTGACTATTGCCTCACTTAACCAAAAAATAATAATTAAAAAAAAAACCCAATGACTGACAGCAGAGAAGTTACACGAGTCATTTCTAGATTAAGTGCCAGAACTCTACATGTGTTTCAAATTACACTACAACACTGTACAACAAAGAAATATGCAGAAATTTTCCACTTGAAGTGAAGGTTAAAAATTAAACACTAACAAAGCTCTAACAGATATGAAACCCAACCTCATCTTAATGCGAAATTTAAAATGCCTGAGCTGTCCTACACTAAGAAAAAAGGAATGAATCAATCCAGTTGTTCATAAGAAAAAGCAGTGGGCTAAAACATGTTCATTGTATGTACAGATTTTCACAGCACTCCCACTCTGCTTCAGTACTTACCCCCTCAGCTCTTAAAATGACATTCTGTTTAGATTTAACTTTTAATTTATCGAAGTAATTGATATTACCTATCCCCACGAGATTAGCATTTACTATTGAACTTCATTTTCTGCACCTTATTTAAACAAAACACTAACTGCAGTGCTCCTAACAATGTGGTTCTACATGAAAACAAGTTAATAGATCAAAGGAAAGTCACATTTTTCCCTAAAGAAAAGATTTTTTAAGCAAACCTGATTTTATATATATATACACACACACACACACACACACACACACACACATATATATTCAGGTTGGATCTCTCCAAAGCTAAAGAGTCAAACACAATTTTATTTTAAGCAGTCCAGGCTTGACTTAATTACAAGGTCTGCTACAAAAGAGAAACTGTTAACCTGACTTGTACAGTACCTCTATTTTACGAGAATGGTGAGGATATGGCTGGCACTGTGTTCAGTATGATCCACCTTGGATTATGAGAGGATGTTTCTAAACTTCGAGTCATGAAGTTTTTATATCTTTACCCAAAATGTTAATCACATAAGTAGATTTTCAATTTATAGTCAGTTTTTAAGTAGCTTGTATATGGCTCTTCACAGCTGTAAAACTTGGTGGCCATTGTGTGGCTGCTCCTGTTAGTCAGACTTACAATTACTGACAAGAATGTCTTTACATTCCTCAGGACCTCCAAAAAACCATCACTGGGATCCTCAGGGGTTTGTTTTGCTTTGTTTTGTTTTTTCTTTAGAATCAAAACTACATATCAAACGTACATTTTTAAAGCAACACTCCATTTTCCATCCCCATCCCAGGTTATTCTTTCACTGCTTGGCATGTTGGCTGGTTACATTTTTCATTTCTTTTGTTTTCCAGTAAGAAAAATGCAGACCTCCAACCACACAAATTCAGCATGCTCAGCTAAAACATCAGGAAGAAAAAAAAACTGGAGACAGGCTTTTTTTACCCATCTAAGAAAACTTGTAAGTAAAGTAATGGCAGCAAGTGCCCAAGCATCCAGGTGCTCCTCATGCTCTCCTGCAGCCACACACCTCTGCTCCCCAACAGGCAATCCAACACATTTGCACCAATTTGAACCAAAAGGTGACACTTGCCACTTCAGTCAAACTACACCAAACATGGTTTGGTGACAGCAGAAGTGGCAGCAGAGCCCTTGGTACGACAGGGATCTCTCTCTCCCCAAACACATCAATAGTTTGCCCTCAGCTCCGTGCAGAAACCAAGCACGTCCCAATGCACGTCCCTGAACCCTTCAGTAATTCAGAGCAGTGACAGAGGCACACAGACCCAGGGCTGTTTGTCATCGTGGAGGGACAGGCAGCTGCAGAAGCTGCCCCCAGGATGGGCATGTTCCAGTGATCAAGACTCCTCTTTCCTCCAAGGGCAGCACCACATGTTTGGGAGATGCTCTCACACATCCTCTCCCCTTTTCCAAGTCACGTTTCCATCTGACAGCTGAGACAGGCATGAGCTGGTCCTCGAGTCTCAACAACCAAAGTGACCTTCGTGGGGGGCTGAAGGACACAAACCCCTACACATACCAATCATTTGTGTTAGGGAAAAAAAAAAATCTAAATCTTCATTATTCTTAGATTTCCAACACCCGAAAAAAAAAATGCACAAGGATGTTAATGCTTTTCTCAGTGCTTGAGAAAAAAAAAAAAAAAAAAAAAAAAAAAAAAAAAAACATTTACATCCCCAGGGGAAACTGAAAACAAATTTGTAAGAACAATTCGAACATAAAATTCCTTTTTTGCAAAATATGCAAACTCCACACAGAAGAGCAGTGGAAAAATGCAAAATCAAGTTTACAGTCTGCTCATGAAGTTTTTTGAAAAGCCTAATAAGCAAATAATACAAGTCCTCTTAAAAAGCTTTTTTTTTAAAAAAAAATTATAAAAGATTCCTTACAAATGTTCTACATGATCCCTTAAGGATTCACCCTTTTTCTTGCTCTTTGCTAAAACCTTCAGCTGTGCCCTTCATTACAGCAACTCACTAAGAAAAAAATGCTGAAACCTAAAGCAAGTCTTGCAGAAGGTAAGAGGTTAAGGAATATTCAAAAAATTCATTCTACTGAGTGTTTTGGAGATAAAGAAAATTATCTTTAAGAAAAAAAAGTCAATAAATTATGCAACCTGAAGTGAATTCAAAGTCACCAGGTTGATAGTGTCTTTGCAATAATTTTGGCTCCAGAAACTCAGATATCAGCCTGCACATTTGAGGGAACTATTTAGCAGCAATAAATGCCAGACTACAAAGTTATTAACAGGAAAATGAAAAGAGGGAGAAATTAAAATTTAAAAAAAAAAAATAGAAACAACTATATACATTCAGAATCATAGAATGGTTTGGGTCAGAAGNTTTACATCCCCAGGGGAAACTGAAAACAAATTTGTAAGAACAATTCGAACATAAAATTCCTTTTTTGCAAAATATGCAAACTCCACACAGAAGAGCAGTGGAAAAATGCAAAATCAAGTTTACAGTCTGCTCATGAAGTTTTTTGAAAAGCCTAATAAGCAAATAATACAAGTCCTCTTAAAAAGCTTTTTTTTTAAAAAAAAATTATAAAAGATTCCTTACAAATGTTCTACATGATCCCTTAAGGATTCACCCTTTTTCTTGCTCTTTGCTAAAACCTTCAGCTGTGCCCTTCATTACAGCAACTCACTAAGAAAAAAATGCTGAAACCTAAAGCAAGTCTTGCAGAAGGTAAGAGGTTAAGGAATATTCAAAAAATTCATTCTACTGAGTGTTTTGGAGATAAAGAAAATTATCTTTAAGAAAAAAAAGTCAATAAATTATGCAACCTGAAGTGAATTCAAAGTCACCAGGTTGATAGTGTCTTTGCAATAATTTTGGCTCCAGAAACTCAGATATCAGCCTGCACATTTGAGGGAACTATTTAGCAGCAATAAATGCCAGACTACAAAGTTATTAACAGGAAAATGAAAAGAGGGAGGAATTAAAATTTAAAAAAAAAAAATAGAAACAACTATATACATTCAGAATCATAGAATGGTTTGGGTCAGAAGGGACCTTAAAGACCCTCTAGTTCCACTCCCCCTGCTATGGGTAGGGATGCCACCCACCAGGCCAGGTGGCTCAAAGCCCCATCCAGCCTGGCCTTTTATAAGTGCAAATGAACAGGAAACTAAAAATCTTTAGCTGGAGAGGTTTACATTGTGCCCAACTCTTCTGCCTTACCCAGGCAGCTGTATGCAGCTGCCTGAAAAGCCCCAAAGCAGGGACAGAGGCACATTAGTTAAGCATTCATCATCAACAGGAAATGCGCATGAGTTCATACAAACACAGAAACACAAATATATAAACCAACAGCCCTGCACGGTTTAAGGTATTTCAGACACCCCATGGAATAGGGTTAGAGCTGTGCTGGCTGGGAAGCCACAGCATTGATGTATTTGTTTTGGACTGGCAAGCAGCCTCAGGACTCAGAAGAACTCTTCTGGCGGGCACCGCCAAGCCACTCACCCACCCACC
>VZRX01022178.1:33500-117910 GCA_013398075.1 Notiomystis cincta | reverse complement strand
ACCCACCCGCCCGGCCGTGAGGCTGCCCTGGCTGCCGCAGCCACCCCCACCCCGGGCTCCCTCCTCGCCCCCAGAGCCAAGCCCAGCAAGCCTGGGAGGAAAAGGACACCTTTCAAAGTGTCTCCAAGGAAGGGCTGTGGCATGGTCTGCAAACCCTGCCCCGAGTACGCAGCAAGGCAACTGCAGGATTTGAAGGGGTTTGTTCTGCAGAGTGCTGGGCTGCCCCTGAACCGGTGCCGTGAAATGCAGTGGACACAGGTGACCGTGGTCCTGATGGATTCAGACACCAGAGGTCATGGGGCACAGGCAAAGGGAATCCTCCCTGCACAAGACATCTTTTCCTTGTCTGTGATGAGGCTGAGGGGCCCTCCAAGCTCCCCTCACACTGGAGGTCCCTCACAGCTGTGCTCCATCCAAACAGGTGGTGAAGGCTGAACCAGCCTCTGCCCAAGTTTAAACTCCTAATTAATACTTGGTTGCAGAAGCTTGATACCAGACAATAAAAATTACAGGCATCAGGAGGACACAGAAACAGTAAAAATGGAGACAGCCTCAATTCCAGACAGCCCTCAGTTTTCTGAAGCACCAGTAGGTTGCTTATTTACCTTACTAAGTCTATCTACCTCTGTCATTTCCTGGATGAGATACAACTTCTCCCATGCTGGTGAACTAGATGGGATTCCTGTTTGGATTTCAGTGGTCTCCAAAACTGCACACGAAATTGCCTCAACTTTGCTCAGTACTTTGTGGCTTCAGTTTTCCCAGATTGCACAGCCAAATGTAAATTGTTATTTTTTAAACTCCTTCTTGCCTTGCCAGCCTGCACATTCGTTCTGCCATGCACTTCTCCAGGCACTGGAAGTGCTGATGACCTTGAGAGTCAGGCCATGATGAGCTGGGTGACACTCCCCCAGTAGCTACAGTTTTCAGGTGATATTTCAGCTGTGAACATGTCTCTAGAGAGCAGACACATCACTTTTGGACTCCCCAACCTCCCTTGCCCAGGCACAGAAGGCTCCCAAACTCCCTTCCAAACATGGCTGCACACCACGACGCTGCCAAGCTGCTGGACCAGCCCTGCATTATATTTTTTGACAAAGTTAAGCTCTGTGCTTCATTTCTCACAAACACAGTTTGACTGTAGACAGCAGCCGACAAGTAAATCTACCCTTTTCCATGGCAAACAGCCCAACTTTAATATTTTTACTGGCTTACAGCTGGGTAAATTAAGCCCCAGATTTTTATTTATTTATTTTTTAATACCGTGCAACTGAAAATGAACAGCTACTTCACTACAACTGCCAAGGACAACCTTAAAAACACTAATGCAATCCAGTCCAGCTCTCAATAGATCTATAAAGGCAAGAGGACCAAAAATTTCGGTTTATCCACCCAAACAAAATTGTTGGTTGGGCAGGAAGTCTAATATTTCGTTAAGATCCTTAAAAAAAAAAAAAAAAAAAAAAAAAAAAAAAAAAAAGGGAAAAAAAAACCCTGGCAATCTGAAGATGGTAACAATTCCAGCTATAATGCCATGAAATGGGAATTAAAATGCACTGATTCACTTACCCTTGCCTTCCCAGCATTTCAGGCTCTGGAACTTGTGGTCCATATGTCTCCACTTGCAGAGGCTGATACTCATACAAAGTTTCCTCTAACTTTTGAATGGGAGCTAATGAAATGTGTTGACCCTGTTGAAAAGAAAAAAAAAAAAAAGTAAAAAATTTCTACATACTGGGTCAAGGTTTTGTTTTGACTTTTTTTAATATGTAGTATAAGAACAAGCATTAACTTGGTCCAGACAAACACCCTCCCATTAAGAACATACTGTTGGCTGTATCACTCACTTCTTCATGATTTGCATTTTTTTTACTGGGAGCTACAGATTAGAAGTGATGTTTCAGTAGCTATCATTATTTGGACTGGAAGGAAGGGGGGGAAGCTTTATTCAGGACAGGTTTGCCATTGGAGAGTACAGCTGCTTCCAGTGTCACTAGCAAAATTATTATTAGGCACAAATTTCATTTATCTGAAGTACTATCAAACAAAAGTCTCTGAGCAACCCTACTTGATTCTGTAATCAATGATTTCCTGAAAGCCCTAATTAGAAAGGGAAGCCACTTTCCTTTCTCTCCACAGGCTTTGTAAGCTCCCATACATAATGGCTCTCAAGATAGACTTTTACAGAGCAATACAATTAATTCATTCAGCAAATTCCCATTTGTTTCATAACTAAAAATACAGAAACACACAAACATTAAGCTTTCACTCCAGATGGTACTTTTGCAAGCCCTTCAGACCACTGAGAAACAGAGAGATATTTCCACACCCCTCCCCTCCAAGTCCCTGTCACTCGGAGCTCTCACAAAACAGGAGACTTGTGGCTGGGAAGGAGGGGGTCAGGAGGATGTGAGATAGAGCCAAAGTTAACAGATGTTGCTGCGTGACATTCTACACTGATTTGTTGATCTTTCACACAGTTTCAATTTTCTACTGTATTCTATGGTGCTCACAAAAATTAGCAGCAGCAGCAAAAAGACAGAGTGCTGTGAGCTGCCCCAAAACAGCCTGGCTTCCCCTGTAGAAACTGAGCTTCCCATCTGCAGAATGCAGGAATTTAGCAAAGCAGTAGTATTGTTTTTGTAGACATTTTGTCTGAAACAGGAGATGGGAAGCTTTCCATGCTGTAATGCCGTGTATAACCCTGGCTCCCACTGGTGATCACTTACTGAGCTGAGCTTCCCTGGGGCCACTCCTGTGAGCATCTACTTCCCTCAAGTGGAAAATACAGGCTCCTAATGCAGGACACTGGGTTAAAATTAACTGCAGAGGGGAACGAAAAAGTCTGTAGAAAGGGAAAGCTGTTAATTAAATTTGTGGTTGAAGACAGTGACCTTTCTGAATTTGGAGCAGGGATATTTTTGTTTAGGGAGTTGCAGAAAATAGCTAGGAAAACTGAAGACGTAAGTCCTTGAGAAGTGTTATCGTGGATCTAAGCCGATCTCTACGGAAATATCAGCAGCTCAAGTTTTCCATTGAAACAGCCCCGTGTGTGTGATGAAAACAGACAGTTTTAGGCTTTTTCTGCACTGCCTGGGGGACTGGAGAGGCTGCTGCTAACACTGGTATGGGGACAGTGTCCTGAGAGGAGATGAGAAGGAAGTTCTCCAGTCAGCCACGCACCACTCCAACTCCCACGGTCAGCACACTCATTTCTGTGCTACAAACTAGTGCAGCAACATTAAAAGAAGGTTACCATCTTCTAAAAAAGCAGGAAATGAAAGGTTAAAAATTCAGCTTTAATCCCACTTCATGGTATTTTAGGACATAAATGCAGGGGTTTCTATTTTCCTAGAAGTTGTCAATTTACAATCTATTCAAGTTTATTAAAAAATAATAGTTTGTAACTACATTTATGTGGGCCTCTCACACCCATTGCAAAAGGTTAATGCTTAAATAAGGCTCTTTGATTTGATTTTTTAGCAACATCTTTGTCTCTAACCAAACCAAACAGAAAGTCACACCAACATGTTACATGTGTACAATCTCATCTGGTGAGTGAAGAGTTTCACTCTTTCCAAACCCAAATTTTGTTCCAGCCATAGAAAAGAAAATTCAGTTTTGGGCAAAGATCAAAACTATGATAAATACTTTGGGAAATTACTTCTGGGTGGAAAAAGGGAGAATCTCAGATTTCAGGCACCCCATCCCTTGAGGACACCACCAGAACAGCTGCTCACTGTCAGCAGAGTTGCCACTGGTGCCTTCCTGACACTTTGTTAATGAGAGCAACTTCTGCCAGCATTGGCCAAGGGACATGAGAAGGCTCCTGACACATGGACTGGGCTCATCACTGGCCTCCTTCCCACCACCATTTCTGCTGCTACAGATGTCCACCTCTGGGAGCTCCTGGGAGGACAGGATGAAAATGTTTCATTTGTCCTCCCCTCTTTGGGGTTCTCAAGGTGCCTGAGGTCACGGGGGATCACCATGGTCGTTATCTCTCAGATGACAGAGCAGGAACTGTAAAGGTGCTGCCCAAGAACGGTGGGAAGGCTGACTGGTCAGCACACCAGGGCTCTGGGGGGCACAGGGGTCATGGGGAAGGACCTCTCTGTGAGGTGTGGAATGGCATCACCAACTCACTGTGGTGGCCTGGAGAGCAGCAGAATGCTGGAAGAGGAGCTGCATTATAGAAACTGTCCAACCTTGAGCTGGTCTGACATCGTGTGCAGCACAGGCCAGGATATTTTGTGCTCCTGTATGAAGCCCAAGGATTGGCAGTTCAGCCAAAACACCTTCTTTTGAAAGGCATCCAACCTAGACTTGCAGATTTCAGATCACAAAGGTTCAGGCACATCTCCTAGGTAAGTTGTTGCAATAGTTAATTATCTTCACCATTAAATACTGGCAACTCATTCACTTCCAGTTCATTGGACTGACTCTCTCCTACACCTTTCTCACCTCCCTCATGGGCCAGGGTGTGAGCATTAGGAACCAGATGTATTTTTGCATGGCAAAACAACTGCACTGCTTTGTGTGCAGCCAGCAGATCTGCACCTCAAGGAGATTATGCAGCTGTATGAGACAGCTCATTTGTTTTTGTTTCCCAAAATCACAACTTTAGCTGATAGGCTTTGGCAATGTGGATTACATTCCACTTAGGAATGGGTAAAAAGCCCCATGAACAGCTGTTGTTCCTACCCTATACCTGTCTGGCCTTTAGGCTCCTCAGCTCACACAATTCCAAATTGTTTAGCCCTGCACAGGTTAGTGAGGTCCCAGAACTGGGTATGGCACAGAGTGGTGCAAAAGGCTGGAATGCAAACCAAAACCATTGCCTTTCCTATTCCCACTGCTGCTGGGATAAGCTGACTCATGAAAAAACCTTGCTGAAGTCAAAAGGCTCCATTTGACCAGCATTATCTCAATTAAAAGACATCTGACCAGAAGCATCCCACTTTTGTCTCTCTGTCCCAAGTGGTCCCTAACCACTTCATAACAGACTGGTATGAAAGGGAAGCTGCTGTGTAACTTCAGAGACACCACAACAGACAGTAACTGTTACTTTGGACTTACACAGCACTTTTACAGATCCAAAATCCATTTCTAATCTATGAGGTAAGACTTTTAAATTTCCTGTATTCCACCTAGACAGTCAGCCTTACCTCTTTCCAGCATTAGGAGGCATTTATCAGCATGCTGAAACCAAAATGAAAGCAGTGGGGCCAAGGTCCTGCTTCTGCATTGCTTTCTCCTGACAAACCTAAAATCTGATGTGGTCATGGGTAAGTATTTCTAATTCCCCTTGGATGCTGTAATGTTTGTGTAAAAGAAGCTGACAGCATCCAAATGAAGACAGAAAAGGCTTCCAAGAACACAGACAACACTTTTTTCTGCCTCCTCTCCCTCCCACCCCAATCTTCATGGCATACAAGTGTTTTCCCCGGGATTATTTTAGGCACCGGAGCTGTCTATTACATATTGGAATGTATGGAACCACAAAACATGCTGCTAATTAGAAGGAAGGCATTTGCTTATCCTTAGGACTTTGTTTATATAAAAGCCTGCACAGCAATGGATTTGTGAGCAACTGACATGCTATTCATGTGCTGTATGGGTTCAGATGAGAGACATACAGGATTAAATTGGGAAGGGGGCTGAATAATGTCTTTGTATTAGAAGTAAAACTGACTGGCTGATAGACTGAGACAACTCTCATCTGAAAAAGAAACAAAAGCAGTGGCCAGTTTTGGTTTCAGATTGTGATACAACATGGCATTAATAAAAGAAAAGCCATGGATTACATACAAAGAGCTGCTCTTGCAGTAACAAGGAGTTTACTTTAAACAAAAACAACACTCTTTCAGGAACAATCATAGCTACAAAATTATAGTGCATTGTGCACCTTTCACACAGGTTTGGGGAGGGACTCCTGGCAGATGCCAGGTACATCAGTATTTGCCTGCTAACAGAAAGAGGTTATTTTAGCACAGAGTACAAAAATATCAGCCCAAGTTGCAGTGTTCACACTTCTTCCTGCCCTGCCCTCTCTCCCTATCCCTGTCTCCAAAATGACACTGCCTTACTTCACCTCCTTCCCTCAGCAGCAGAAAGAAACAACTGACAGCCTTCCCAGAAATCTTTCAAGTGCTGAGGAGGAGGAGAAAGGAGACTGACACCAAAAATGCACTAGTAGGGGAAAGAGGAACAGCTATGCCACAAAAACATCTCCAGGCAAGAGACAGAAGCCAGAGACTGGGGTCAGTAAAACTTGTCCAGACAAGGCAAGTTTCTGTACTAGCAGCAGCTGGACTGGTTGCTGGAGCCAATCTTTTTGCTTTTTTAATTTCTCTCTGCTTAGGAACTTACTCAGCTCTGCTATCACCCCACTTCCACAGCACACGTCAGAGAACAGAAATAGCGACGTTCGCGCTGTGTCTCATTAGGTCGATTTGCAGCGATGTTATTTTTATTTAACCCTTTTCACTGTCAGGTCACCCTCTCCAGCCTGGCAAAAGGAGACAAGGAGGAACCAAGGGTTGGCAGGACATGATGCTGCTAAAACACATCCCCAGAGCTGCTTCCATTGTACATGGCAGGACAGAGGTTAACAAAGACCCTTTTAAACACACCATCATCTGAGTGTGCAATTATCCCAATGCTTTGAAGTGAACATTAAAACAAAACTATGAATTCCACGAATTTTTCAGTATAAGCAGTCTTAGGAAAATATTTTACTGTTAAGCTCGTAACAGAATTCAGGTTCTGGAAAGACTTCACATTAACACAATTTCTTACAGATATTAATGCAAATATCTGCTGACGTGGTGCGAGACAGAAGCTGGTTTGTTGTGGGTTTATTTTCTCCCTCCAGTTTCCACTATTGATAAATCCACGTCAGCAATGCTAATGTGGCTTTCTGATTCTGATTAACTACTTTGACTACAGTACTACTCAGGAAAAGGAGAATGAAACTGATAGATTTGGAGGGCTCAGTTAATATTATTTTAACCTTTATCCTCTCTGTCTTCCACAGCCTTTTTAAATAAACACAAAGTATGTCAAACTAAAATGTATAATTCTGTACCATGGCCTAAAATTCCTGTGCTAGTGAAGCTTTTTCAAAGACTTAAATATCAACTGTTCTCTCTCTGCTCTTGAAAAAGCAACAACAAATCTAATTTATTTACTTGCTTATGAGTTGTGCTATGAGGACATCTCAGAAGTGAAACTGAAAGAGAACAAATGATCTGACAGAAAGCAACAGAACCAACACTAGGATTTTCTGTTGATCTCAAAACCAAAATCTGACCACAAATGGCAAGATCAGAGATACAAGACTGTCAACCCCTTTCTCTGTGTGGTAGATGATTTCAGATGCCTAATAAGAATCTCACTAAATTTAGACCATTTCTTTCCTCCACGGTAACTTAATTTGATTTTCAAATGCCAAAAGAGATTTAAAAGATGTGCCTTCTTTAGGAGTGACAGAAATAAGCCAAGAGATCAACAGCACTGAAGAAGCTATTAACAAAGACAGTCAGATATACGTGATTTATTACACAAACAGGTACCTGGGAAATTAACCACGGAGTAACATGGGTTAAATCACACCATCAGTTCTACTCGCCTCCAAAATTTTCCTTTACAACTTTCTGACATAAGTAATTACCTGACCAGACTTATCTTTAAGCTCCTGCCAAAAAGCCCCATTTCTCTAATCTCCCAGGAGAAAGGCTGTGTCCATCTAACGAGCCGAAATACAACTCTGCTGGGTCAGAGCCAGAGCAGGATTTAGTGCCTACTCTCTTCACAGAAAAGCCCGGTGCCCTTTCCCCGCGGCCACGGATCGCAGCGCCTGCTCGGGGCTGTCCTCTCCAGCACTGCCTGCTGAAGCCCCAGCAGGATTCAGGGCATAGTCTGGATGTTTGCTGCCACAAGTCACTCTCTTGTTTTCAGTGGAGACCCCAGAGCTCTGGCAGGATCTGCCAAGCTTTCCTCAAAATCCCCGCTAGTGTTCAAAGGATAGCCCAGTATGCACAACAGCGTTATTTTGGGGAACAAAGAAGTAAAACATAACATCGTTTTCATGATCAGCATGCAAAACGAAAGCCCACAGTCACAGTCCTGGTTTTCAGCACTCATTTTTCAATCTTGCTCCCAACCCTGTCTCACTCCTAAGCACTTACTCACTTCTGTGCAAGCCACTGTGCTGGATACAGCTCAACTGCTTCTGCTCCTTTTGCTCTGTCTCCAGGGCCTCTACCCTGCACATGGTGCCTGTTCGGCCACTTGCAGCTGAACTGAAGAGCCATGCCATGAGCTGGCTGCTGGGGAGCATTTGGACACCCTGGGAATGCCAGCTGCATTTGCAAACTTCACTATCAGCTCACACAATTTTTTCCCCACAGTGGCTTGTACAAAGTTTGGCATAGCCCTTCTCAGGGTACAGCTGCAGATTCTTCCCATTTTCAGAGAAATGTTTCGTTACAGGTGACTTAAAGTCCATGCTCTGTTCAGTTTGTTTCACCAGTCCTCAGTGTGCTATGCTGGTAATACAGCATTAAGCAAAACTAAACAAACTTTTCTTGCATCTCTACCGTCAGACTTCTGGAGCCTTGGTCATTTTGGTTTGGCTATCGACAAAGCACAGTATCAACTATCAACAATAGCCAGTCTAATTACAGGATTTAAGGCTTTAACATAGCATTGTTTTAAATACACACATTAAGGGCCTAATTTTTCAAGGGACATGAAGCAGAAATAAATGACAAATGCCACTTTGTGTATCATGAACACCGAGAGAGGGACAGACACAGCAGTGGAGGTCAGAGCACAAGGCATCGCTCACCAACCAGCAACAACTGCCTGAGTGTCCACACAGGTGAATCCACTGGTGCTCCCACTTTGCTGAAGAAAAGCTGTGTGTTACACTGATATGATCCCCCTATTATGCAAGAAAATTATCTAGGATTTCCTGGAGAACAGTGGAAACTGTAAAAAGCAGCTGCTGTGTTGGAAGAACAGCAGCTCATAAAGAATCATACATCACTGTACTGCACTATCTGCTCTTCCCTGGGATCCTCTAAAGCAGCTTCCCCCCATCCAAACAGCCAAAGCTCCACAATATCAGTTTTGAGGAATGCAAAGTCTGATGGATGATTTGAAAAGAATCACTGCTTAAAATAACAAAGCCAAACAGAAAGCTGACCTCGGACTGTAACAGATGAGAAACTGTTTGTGTGTATGGAAGTCAGAGACATATCCCCTGTTTTACTGAGCATCCAGCCTAGACCCAGATAAAGATGCAGAACATCACATTCAGTCTAGCTTATGTCTGCTTGATAAAGGGAAGAAATAAAGTGAGATTCTTTGAATAGCTAGATTTTAAGGAGAGACTGCTAAACGTTGATGATTGTCTGGCAAGAGAAAGCAAGGAAGTTTTTATAGCAACAGAGACAGAAAAAAAATATTAAGAAAAGGACAATAAAGGCAGATGAAAGGAAAAGCATGAATAGAATAGAAAAACAGGAAGGGTGAATTATTAGAAACAGGCAAAAAGATAAAAAGAAGGAATTTAGAAAAACTGAAGAAAGAATCAGACGACAGCAGTATGTGATACATCTTCACAATATTTGTGGGCTGTATTTACTACAACATTTTAAATGAAAACTGTTAGCAACATATTAAGAAATTATTACTTAAAGCAAAAGTAGTTTATTTCTAGCCTTTTTTCATTTGCATGCAGGGTGCACAAGTAAACATGAACCAGCTATTCCAGGACAGGAGGGGACCAACTGCAAACATAACATGCACTTCGTGGCACTGCTTTGAAAATGCACATTAATTCTCTCAAACTAAACAAAAAAATTCCCTGGGGCAGAAGAAATTGCATTTTTAATCTGCACAAAATATACTTTTTTATCCTTCCAGAGAGGTTTAGTTTCTATCCATGCAAGTTTCCATCTATGTTTTAAAGTGGCTAAAACAAAATAATGCTTAAATCTGAACCACAGACACATGACAGCTTTTCAAGTTTTGTGTACTTACTTCCCATTGGATTTTACCAGTCCTTTGCACAGGATTCACAGAACTTCACAGGATCAAGAAGCCTATGTGTAAGCCTTGTTTGATCCTGAGAGAGTTGCAAAAGTCCTCCTACCAGCTACCATGGCCTTCTGCACTGCCCTGGTTTCAGTGGCTACAGTTTCCTAACTCCTTGAAACACAACCAGGAATATCTAAGGGATCTTTAACACATAGAAAAAAGAATG
The DNA here is from genome assembly GCA_013398075.1 of Notiomystis cincta. Taxonomy (NCBI): domain Eukaryota; kingdom Metazoa; phylum Chordata; class Aves; order Passeriformes; family Notiomystidae; genus Notiomystis; species Notiomystis cincta. The sequence goes on along the minus strand of VZRX01022178.1, from coordinate 107,634 downwards.
GTTCCTGCCATGAAAAATCTACACTCTCAGAGAAAAGAGAAGCTGGCAGCAAAAACAGGGATAAAATCACATGGCAAATTCACTCAGACTCTGAAAAAAATTTTTTATCTGTTTGTAACATAAAAATACGTCTCGTCTGTTTTATCTTGTTCACTGGTTCCTTTGTGAACCCTTCTGCTAGAACACTTGTATTCAAATAAAGAAAAAAGCAAATGTTGCCACAGATTCTGAAAGAGGAGACTGCTGCGAAAGCAACTGCAGCACAAACATCACATTTCGAGCAAGTTGGAGAGGCTGCCTGAGTATTTCCTGCCACAGGCTTAAAACAGACAGTTCTGCCTTAAAACAACACTTCCATTGTAGAAGGGAAGATTCCTGTATGCTCTGGCACAAGGACTGGATGCAGCCACACCAACCAGCAGAGTGCCCTGCCATTCAATAATAGGCAGCCCAGGGACAGCCATCGCTGAGGGGCAGCGTGCCCAGGATCAGGGACTGCGCTGACATCCCACACCATGGCCACTGGCTGCTGCAGGAAACACAAACAAGCTGCAAGCCCAGAGAAAGGGATCAGAGCAAGCATCAAGAACATTTGTTAATCAAAGGACTAATCATATAGGAAGGTCTTCATTTCTTTGAATTTTATGTATTATTTCCAAGCAGTAAAATATGTACCAGGCTCTCCAGAGATGATGCAAATGCTTACCCTGGCTCAGGGCAGCTGCTGCTCTGAGAAACAAACCAACATAAGCTGATCATTTGAATCTCCTTAAACTCTTAGTGTTGGACCAAATAAAGCACAGTAGAGCTTACTATACAGTTTTACAAGCCATGCTGAACATTTTATACACTTAAAAGCTGTAATTTAATTAACTTTACCTGTAAGTTTAGGGAGGGGAAGGGTGCATGGGGGGCTGGGAAGAAAAGAAAAGAAAAAAAGAAAATAACTCCTTTTCTCCTAAACTCTGAAAGTAGTTCAGGGTCCAAATCCCTATACAAGAAGTAATAAAAATAGTTTGGTTTCTGGTAGCAATAACAAAAATGAGGGCAAGATTAATTCTTACACTTTTATGGCAAACAATCTAAAGCAGATGTTCGAGAATAAAAGTGAGATGTCAAAGTAGTTAAAAAGTGCTTTTCAAACCCAAACACAACAAGACAACTTACAGCTTTATGTGCTTATATAAAAATCTAAATCATCTCAATCAGCTTCCACCCTTCACCCTTCTCTAGTCTACGAAGCTTCTCAATTATCAAAAATGTTCTATTCAAGTGTAAACCACCACAGACTGGTGTCTGCTGAACAAAAGCACATACAAGTGAGCTTTGCTGATTAGAGATCAGGTCCTGAATCTGGGGCCTTATGAAGACAAATAGGTTTCCATGGTTTGAATACCCAGGATCTCTGGAATAAAGTCCCTGTCTTCAAGAGACAGAGCACACTTTAAAGGTATCTAAAAAAAGTTCAGACTGTATTCACATTTCCGCTAGAAAACTGCAGTTTTGAGGCAGAGATCAAACTTCACATTCTAAGGTCAAAATCAACATAAGCATTCCTCAGAATCACACTTCAAATGGATATTTGAAGTTATCCACACTTTCTTGTTTGCGAGTTCAAAGAATTGCTGATCATAAAGCAAATTTTAAGATATTAAATCTTTCAAGTACAAATTTCACAGAGGATGACGTGTGCATGCAGGAGAACTGAGTCCCCCCACATGTAACACGGCAGAAGCTGTGGAAGGTAACCCTAAGCACGCCCTTTTCCAATCAAACTGCCCTTTATTGTGAACACTGTGTTAACTTAAAACACTGTTCACTTAGATGTGCTTTCCAAAAGGCCTCAAGCAGGACGATACTGATTTAAATAAAGAAAATCAGGCACGTTTTTTCACTCCAGCTTCCCACACAAGGAGGATTTGCCAAGCCTTTCCAGGCTAATCAGCGCTACAATCGCCCCGGCATAAAGAGAGTGACGCAGCGCGCACAACGCTTCCAGACTCACCAGCAAGAGCTGATTTTTTGGCTGACCACAGCAAACTGCCTCCTAAGCTGGCCAGCCCCAGTGTCCATCTACCTGGAAGCCATCCATCCAGCCACACTGGGCTACTGTGGATCTGCACTGCTGCTCCACTTCATTATGTGAAACGCAAGCCCGGGCTCCAGCCATGGCAGTAACTGATACTGTATCACTCAAGTCAATGGGAGCAAATCAGAAACTCTACACTACATATGAATAATAATAGGTTTTTGTGTTTCCTTTCCCAAGTGCTGACAGTTTGGAAGGTTGTTTTCCCCACCACCACCATGGCTGGACTATAACCACATTAATTTCAGCATGCCAAGGCAAGCTGCTCAAGAAGCTTTCACGGCACATTTGGTTTAAGAATCCAGGGTGGGGTTTTGGGGGTTTGTTTTCAATTGTCCAAGATGTGACAAGTAAAAGAAAATGAAGTTTTTAAGATGTATAACTCTCTGGAAAATTACATTTTCATCAGAAGATGGCAAGCTTTAAAAAATGCTTTAACAAACAAATTTAAAATCACCCTTTAAATCACCAGAAGCCTAAATAACTTGGCCTTAGCTCTGGACATAAACTTTTATCAATGGGAGTTGACTGAGAAAACCATGTTTTCCCCTTCAGTTTCACATTAATCTCAGGGCACAGTTAAACATGACACTTCATCAACTTTTTTCTCCCCCATCTCGTATTCACAGCCGTTGCTGTGGTGGCTGAAACATTTATTGCCAGGACAGAGCACTGACCAAGAGACCTACAAGGAACAAAAGCCTGCCAGAGCCTAAAGCAGCTCACCTTACCACATCACCTAACCCCCAGCTCAGCTACTCCAGCAGCTGCACTGACTGGTCTGTTCCAGGGCATTAGCAAAGTGGGGAGCTGCAGTGACTGTTTGCTATCAAGTCAAAGAAATTCAGACTTGTTTAATCTTTTCTCAGATTTAGACCAATACTAAGAGGCAAACCTCAAGTGCTACAAAGAGCATTCTATAATTCATACAATACTTGAGTCATAGCAAACCAGCAGCCTGGCCAGGATAATGCTTCACTGGATGTACCAACATTTGCTTCTGTAAAGGCTACAGTTTGCTTTTAATTATTCATAATGTTCTGCAATGTACTTGGATGTGTATACTGTACATACACACAGTAGTCTGAATAAAATAAACACACCTCAGTAATTAGCTGATTGCAGTGCTCAAATAGTGCAGTTTTTAATGAGATGCTCTTTGTGTGCATGGAGGTTTCTGTTCTGTGTGTACACACAGATACACCCAGACGCAAATAATCATCACAGAATGTTTGCACAGCCCTGTAATGTCCCAATCATGTGCACATGGGAATTATTTAGAGGCATGTCAAGCTAACAAATTTATTTGCCATCAGAAAATTTTATCATACACTTACCTGGGGCTTAAACCCAGATTCAGCAACACTGACTCAGCTTAGAAAACTACCCAGCTCTGAGCACACACAGAGCCTCACAAAGTCAAAGGAACAGTTTCATTCTGATCACTCTGCCTGGATCATGGCCTGCAAGTCCAGTCCAACAAAGCCAAGCAAGCCTAAACCTGATGGTAAACTGAGCCCATCCGCTGCGCTGCAATTACCTGTGGCAATAAACACCACGCTCTAGGAAGCAGAGGCTTGCACAAACAGGCCTCCAGAGCAACAAGCAGCACCCTCACAACTCCAGTCTCCACTCCTCGTCCTTGCCTGGACTGCTCCAACAGCTCACAAGTTGCACCCAAGCATTAAACACCAATGTGTGCCACTGCTGGGTCCTCAGGGGGGACAGAAAACACGGATGGGCCACCAGGGCCTCAACTGCAACAAGGAGAAAGTCACAGAGCTGAGAGTTAAGCCCAGAGCAATAAGTGTTTGCTTCATTTCAAAGCACGTGCTTCAGGGGTTTCTGGGTCAAAGCCAGGGTGATCCATATCTTATGAGATTAAGCACCTCTGCCAGGTTTGTATCAAAAATTTATATGACTATTTCAGTGATACCATTAGCCCACAAGAGCAGACTTTAGCTCAATACTTGAGGTGTCTGCAGCCAGATGAATTTTACCAGGCTAATCCACATACCTGAGCTATTTCCAAAGCAAAAACCTACCAGTATTGGTGTGAGTTTTCTTACCAATTTAAATAGATGTTTGACAATCCCTCTCCAATGGAAGGTGGGCATCAGAAGACTAATACAATAGTATTAAGATAGATTTTAAGAAGTGTATCTGGTTTCCAAGTAATATCTCAAGATTAGTTATTTATTATATAAATCATCTTAAATTCATTATCTGGGCCCCAATCCTATGGTCCAAACAAGTTGAGAAAATAGTCCAACTAGGGACTATACATAATGGAGTCCATTACTCATACCAAATAGATCAAACCTCTTTAGAATGCTAACTTACAGAGAAAACTCCCAAATTTCTCTAATCATGCATTTAAAACTTTAAAAGGAAGAGAGTAAGCAATTATGCAGACGCCTTAGAAATCTGTATAATTTTAAAAAGTGGACTAGAAGTCTAAAAAACAGCTTACTGCAATAACCATTGAATTGTCCACATTCACTTTGGTGTCTTTTTAAAATTCTTATCTTAGCATTTAATATTTGTCTTCCTACTTTAAAAAAAAATTGCAAAATGCATTGCAGACAAGCTACAATCCTTGTAAACTAATGTTCAGGGGCATCACTTTATTTGTGGGGTGCACCTCATCAAAACAATACAAGAAAACTTGCTTTCTTTCCAAAGGGAAAATTTCTCTAATCTGTGCATTTACCAAATTGCATAAACAGAGAACTGGTGGTTTGATGCAATCAGCACAGTGCCATTTAAAGCACAGCACATCACAGCACCCTTAAGTCTTTTTGGAAATACCTCTGGTGCTCAGCAGCCCCAGCTTTCCACCAGTTGCTGCTCCACATGCTATTGCCAATCAGCTGCATTTGCTGTAGTGCATTCCAAAGTTTACTAATTAATCTCTGCACTAAACCCCACTGATGGCTGGTTGCCATTTGAAATGATCATCATCTTTTATTTAAAGACATAGCGGCCGTAGGGCCAAACTCAGACCTTATTTGTAAAAAAGAGGTGTGCCAAATTTCAGGTAATTAAATCCAGTATCGTTGTGGGGTTTTTTTAACCTGGACAGAGGCAATTATTAACGGTTTGAGGGTGTTTATATTAGACACAGTCAGTTATTTCAATGTTAATTGTCAGGAAATGGGCACACTCTTTCTCTCTGAGCTCAGAGCCACATTCAGCAGAGTGCACAAGATGCAAACTACTGGAAAAGAGACCGTTTATTTCTTGCAAAACAGCCTACATGCTTTGAAGCCGAGTGTTTTAAGGATTCCAGCTTATTGCTACATTTCAGATGAGGTTTTAAACAGTGATTTCAGGCAGTCCAACCTCTCACACCATTGTTCCAGGCTGCTCCCATTCAGCAGTGGGGACTGGCTCCGTGACCTTCACAATGACCTCTGCAAAGCAGTTGTGCATTTCACTGTGGTGTAAATCCTCACAGACAAGTCGAACCTGTTCTTTTTGGCATCCAGCCCTTCAGATGAATACTCTGCAGAGATTTATTATGAAAGGGGAATGAAGGGGCATTATTGCACAACATTCATCCCTCACATACAGCTAAGTTCCATCTCTTACAACTTCTGAAGACTTTTAAATAAACAGATCGTCTTAATTACACAAATCCTTCTTGCTTCTCACCAATTATCTGTAATTAAAATTCACTGCTGTTTACAAAAAGGTAGACATGTCCAGAAAAAAGCATGTGTGTGAAGGTGTTTTACATTATTATTAATAAGTAATATTCATACTTCCTGTTACTATACACAAGGGATTAGTGTTTCCTAGCACACCATTCACTTACAACACTGAAGTATTATTCCACATTGTAGCAACACACATTGCCCTAAAAGGCTCCATTAATTATTTTTTTAATGCCATGAAGTTGCTGCAGGATATTAGACTGTCTCCATAAGAAATACACTCCTATGGTAAAATGATGAATGATGAAGTTTGCAGGTTTTTAATTAGATTTCAGAGCAGTAAGAATTTACAAAGTTATTCTCCATGGCCTTAGCTTAATACTTTCTGTGACCTTATGCAAATAATTAAAGAAAAGATTCAAGATTCCATTCATCAGAAAATATAAAAGCATAAAAGAATAGCAAAAGGGGTAGATTTTATAAATTCAGTGAGTCTGCCAAAGTGGTCAGAGGAGTAACCCTGACATTCACATCATCCACATTCCTTTGGGTTTTCCAACTGATCCTTCAGCATGTCCTGTTAGGGAAGGGGGAAACCATGACAAAAAACCACCTAGGCTAAGTTGCATTGATATTCCAATCCAAAATTCATGTTCCAACTAGCTGCAGTTGCTTGGTGTTCACCGGAACTGAAGCATTCTGACCGAAGCACACATTCCTTGATCCAAATCTCGGCGTTCCCCTCAAAAGCTCCCTCCCCCAGTGCCAGCTGCCATGGACAATTGACAGTGCACACACACAGTACCTCCCAGTGCAGAAAGAGAGACCTGCTGTGTGTGTCTCTCCCTGTCACCCACAGGCCATGTCAGGTAGGGGCTCTCTCTCCCCTTCCCAGAAGTGTCAGCTGGCTGCTCCTTGGCTTCCTTCTCTGCCAGCAAAGCCAAAGACAGCAGAATACACAACAGCAAAAACTTCCCTGTGCAAAAGGTACAAGAAAACACAGCCTCCTCCCACCTTTCCCAGTCCAGACTGCACTTTCACAGCTCCAGAGCTGCAGGCAGAAGTTTCTCCAAAGAGAACCTGCACCAGTGGTTTTTACTGTCTAAACTCACTTCCCCCTGGAGGTCCAACTCCCCCACCTCCATCACAGTCCATCCTTCTTTTCCAAGTCTGAGGCTACCAGTGAGAAGGAGAAGAAATGGACTGAAAAGAATAGAATGTGAACCAACATGGTCATAGAGTGCTGTATTTAACAACAAAGATGAAATATCTGCAGTTCTAAAGGAGATTTCTTCCTACAGTAGAAATTTCACATTTTGAAAACCTGCAGTTGCTTTGTACTTTGCCTGTCTTCATAAATAAACCAAATAAAAACTCAAGTGCAACTACATTTATGCTTTGGTCTTTGAGACAAACAAAATAACCCTGATCCTCACAATATTTTATTCAGGATTTAAAAAAAAACACACACACATAAGATTTTTCAATTATATGACAGAGAGACAATGCCAAAGTTATATCTGGCACCTACAGCTCAAATTTAAAAGCAATAAACAGCTAAATGGGTATGACACTCTTCAAGAATATTTATATTGCTTTAAAAGTAACCCATCTTTGTAATTTTGTACTTCAAATCCACTTAACTAACCAGACACAAAACAGGTTAAAAATCAGCACAAAGCAAATGCTGTACACACAAGACTGCCAATGAAACAAAACTGACACAACATTAAGCTTTAATTTAAATTGCACTTTAAGGATTGAGATGAGGGGTTTTTACCCTGTACTCCAAACAGACTTTAGAAATGCCTGATATGTGATAAATACTTGGCCTAATCCTGTCTAGGCTTCAGATTCTACCTAAACAGGAATTTGGTGTGGCATCATCTCACCAAATGGCAGATGAAGGTGCTTAAGTGAAACCAAATGGGTGAAGCCAAAGAAAGGATGAAACTCACTGCAGTCCCCTCTATGTTCTCCCATTAGCTCTCAAGCCAAGCCCTCTTTCTCTCCCCCATAACAAAAGAAAATCCTAATCATGTTTTCTTGTAAACAACCACAGAGGGGAATGCTTGGTATGCAGGCAAGGCCAAGATAGTGCCACCCCTTTGGAAAGGCAGAAAATTCTTCAAATATTTACTAATCGATTATTCAAACTCTGCTTGTCTGAGCCCAAAGGTCTATCACAGGGAACCTTTACAAACTGGGACCTATGTGGCTTTTTTTCTTTATGCCAGCCATGTAGCACAGGTACCAAACACAGGCAGCCCCAGCCCCAGAGTGCCTGAGGATGGTGAGGATCAGGTGCCTTTGGCCACCCCTTTAGATCTGTCAGCACAGCCCCAGAGCCCAGCCCAGCAGCTCCTGGTCACTGGAGCACTGCCTCTGAGTGACTTGCAGAGGATCACATTTCCATGATCTCTCTATGCCTTGGAGAAGGGAGTGATGCTCTATTTATTTATGCCTCTCTTTCAAGAGATGAAACAGGAGNTAAGAGAATAAACAAGAGAATGGTGCTCAGACCTAAATATATATATATATATATATATATATATATATGCTGCTTTCCTCCTGTGCACAGCCCTCACTTTTAACTTGTTTCTCCGTCCCAACTACTTACCTTTCCAAAGTCCTCCAATTCCATATTCACCACCTTTAAATGCACCATCTGTGTCCTGCAGGATCTACCTCACTTGCCCAGAATAATACAAGAATCATTATTCTTACACAAAACCACCATTTCATTTTCTACTAATCATGGCAAATGTTGCAAGTTCCAGTCTCCTGGCCCCCATCCAGCTAATTTAGATAGATGGTTCCACATGTGCTCTCTGTCCTTCCATTTCCTGCCCATACCACAGCACACATTTGTCTAAGTGAGTCAAAGCAGGTTTCTCTGTAGTCACAATATTCTTTAGGACTTTATATTTTAAAAAAGAAGCCAGCATAAAGCACAGCCTATTACCATGCTCTTACTGACTTTGCAAGAGGCAAAGAGGATTTTCCTGCTTTGCCACACACTCTGCTGAACTGAACTGTAATGTCCCACTAGCTACAGCTGAGCCTCACATTTCCCCCAGATACAGAAGTTACCTGCGTAGCAACGATGGTCAGGAAAAGCAAAACAATAAACTAAACTAGGCAATTCTCTACTTCAATATACTCATTATCCATGGGTTTTTGCCCTTAAAATAAAAACCTCAACAAACATAGAATATTAAGAGGAATGAGGATAAGCCAGACTTTCAAAGACCAAGGCACTTCTTCATGAGGATAATTTCTGTTTCCTTACTAGTCAATGCTGTTAATATTCCTTCCCAGAGACACCCTGACTGACAATCACCACATATCTATGGGGACATCCACCTTTTGATGTCCAACACTGATTGCCTCCAACAATATTCCCTTCTCTCACCCTCTGCACCTGAATAAACCTTTCTAAGGAAAACTACTTTTGAAGTCTCCTTACAAAACATTGTCTCTTTGAGACAACTATCTCTTTCTTCAAGTACCCTAGTATCATACAGATGCACCTTAGATGGTAATAATGACTACTGAAAACTAGAGCTCCCAAGAGCTCCTTTGAAATACATCTTAATTTTTAAATGAATTTCTGATTTACAAATGTGCCCTTTGAAAGGTCAAAATTTGACTTCTCTGAGACCCTGTAGCAAACATTCATTTATTTGCTGAGTGCACTTATGCAGGAGTTAAGGTGCAGAAAAGGTGGGACATGCACAAATGCAGCACAGCCCCAAACAACACACTGATGATTTTTTTTCTTCATACGAAATTAATACATTAGTAATTAATTTATTAGTAAGGCTGGTGTACCTTGGACAAAACTAAAGATGCTGCAGGAAACAAGTCCTGCCTGTAAACCCCTGCCTACAGCCAGAATCCTGGTTACCATGTGTGTGGGGGGGGGTGTCACACTGGAAGCCACACAAGTGCACACACACCACCCTGGCTGCCCTCAGAGAAGGGGATTCTTACACAGCAACTGACTGTGATGGATGAGTACCAGAATCCCCAGGTCCCCAAATCCTTCTGGCCCAGAACTCCCCCCCAATTCCCAAACTCATGCAGAAACCACTCAGCCCTTCTGCCTAGAAACTCCCAACCCACTCACTCCCCCCTTCTGCCAACTCTGCCCCAAATCTCCCCCCTCAGAGTGATGGTGCCATGTCCCCCCATGTTCTCCCCAAAGCACCTCAACATCCAAGTCCCCACATCCTCCTCATCCTCCTTCATCTGTGCCCTGTGCTTGCCCACCCCCACCAGCCCTGGTCCCCTGCTCCACCATGGCACCACTGCTGCTGCCAGCACTTGTTACTGATTTTCCTGCCATGTTTCTTCCAGCAACTGCCTCCCACTATGGCCATCCCTCATCCTCCTCTTGGTTCTCCTTGCATGACCAAGTCTGGTAAGAATTTCAGAAAAAGCAGCTGCAGGCTGTGCTGACCTAAAATTTGTCTGAAGGTGGCCCTGAGAACAGGGAAGGAAGAAAATACAGATACATGGGGGATCTTTTAACTGTTCTAAGAGATCAACACACAAACAAACAGATTCTAGTTCATTGAGAAATGTAATAACCAGGAGTAAAACCAGGCTGGGAGATTAGTCTGCACACATGTGCCTTCTCAGACAAGTCTCTCAAAGCAAGACAAACAGACACAGCCCAAGTGAGTGCTGACTCAGAGGAATCTGCAAAGCCATTATCCCTGCTCTGCCATTCCAGGTCACCAGCACTCCTCCAGGTACACAATAGAGAAGATGAAGGAATGACACAGAACTGCTTTGATCAGCAGCAACACAAGAAAGGATTAGAAGAAAACATGTGATGTTCTCACAGATGCAGACAACTGCTAAGAAAAAAAGGATCATGGCAGAAAGGTCACACATACTTCTATGCACATATACAAATGTACTATAGCTTCCCTAAATGGCTTCAAATACTTCATTGATCTCACTACAGTTCTTTAAATGCTCTTGATGCTGTCTTTAAAAGAATTTTCCTCTTTAAAAAGTCCACAGCTGAATGTCATTTCACATCCAGTCTGTAAGAGTGGAGACAGTCTACCAACCATTTGCAGAAGAAATCAATGTGTTTTTATTATTAAATGACAATTAAGGCACCTGAACTATTTTTTGAAGACCTAAATTCTAAAATATTTAGCTCTGTGAAGTCCTCTTTACATAGCCATCTTCAAGGACAGAAGAAGCTCCTACAAAGAGGCAAAGAGCAGCCTACTTTTGCTATGTACCTAGGCAGAAAACGAGCTTGTATCAGACCAAGGAGACACATTTACTAAATCTCCCCTAAAATGCAAAAGCAAGGGCAGTAAGTGCTACCAGAGGCTGCCAGGGAGACTGCAGAGCCCCCATCTCCAGAGGTCTTTAAGAACAGGTTAGACAGGTACCTGCCATGAAGTACCTCTGGCTCTGCCTCCTGGTGAGGGGAAGGACCCCATGACCTCTCGAGAGCCCCAACCAGCACTGTGATTATACAATTTCACAAGTACCTGCTGCAATTTTGGCACTAAAGCTTCTCTTTTTATTGATTTTTCTTCCCTGATTTAAAATTCCACCCTCACAGCGGAACTTTGTCCACTCCCATTTTTTGTTATCATCTCTACCAAGACATAATGCTTATACTTCAAATTTTGGACAAGCTATTTCTTTCTGTTTCACTCCAGCACTACTTTCTCATATATTTACTTTTAAACAGTGCATCAAACAGCACCATTTAACAACTTTTTGCATTAAAAGTGTGCTTCAATAACTTTGCACCATTCATTTAGCACAAACTCTAATATTTAATGTTTATGACGTTTGCAGCTCTTGGCCAAAGTATAGCATCAAAAGAGCATGTATGCACTGAATTGTATCTTGTTAAAAAGAACAGCAGCACTGAAAAAAGTTATATTGGAACAATCTATAAATGTGTTTACATTATATGAATGATTTGCTGTTCCTTCACAAGGCATGTAGGAAGTCAGCACTTCTCAAATGTGTAAAGTATTTCCATGTGCTTAAAGCACGATCTTTCCAAAACAAACAATGATTGAGAAATTTTTTATTATTCTTTATTTCCCTGCCAGCTGTTTTTTTGGACTCTCCTCTCAGCCACCTTCTTTCTTTCAGTCAGATCTCTCCTTATTGCTCACAGTAACACCTACTCAAGCAAAGGTACATTCAGAGCTGTAAGACTCAGAAACAGGAGGATCTCAGGATGATTTAAATGGCATTTTCCTTTGATCACTCTACAATGTGTCTTTGTGCTATCTTAGCTAGTGGCAGGTCTGGCTGCTGCTTGGGATGGAATTTGGGCATCCCACATTGGAGCCTGAAGCCCATTCCTGCTGTTCTGTCCCAGTGCCTGCTGCCATACAGGCAAGGAAGCAAATGCCAACCTGGCTGAACTCCCCCAGCAGCCTTCTCCCTATGAGCCTTTTCCTGGGACCAGAACATGCTGCATGTCACAGAGATGCACCTCTGAAAACTGATGGGGAAGAGTCAAGCATGCAAGTAAGCTCTTGGGATACTCCAAAAATCAAACAGGACACTAAAAATCACAAACAAAACAAAATGAAAAACCCAAACACACAAAAAAAAAAATCCAAATAAACAAAGCAAAACAAAAAAAAAACCAAACAAACAAAAAAAAACTCAACAAAGAAAGAGCTCACCAAAAAAAAATAATTAAAAAAAAAAACCTAACCCTAAGAACAGCTCCATTCCAAAAAGTGACAGCTAAAACACAGATCTGCTCCACTGCTGGCCACAGACACTTTAACTAACAAGCACATTGGTCATGCCATTCACTCCTTTACAATTAACACTGTTGGCACTATTTCATTTACTGAATTCCAGTCATTACAGCTGTACAAACTTATGGGTCTAATTTGTATTTATACTAATATGTATACATAAACATGTGCTGCTTTAGCCATGTAAAGGAGCCTTAAAGCAAATGAACAAATATTATTTTAACAGAGCAGCATCAGAGAGCCCAACCATAAAACAGAATCAAGTCAAGCAGCTCTGCTTATGTCTGTCCACCAAACAGCTTAATTTCAACTACAGCATATTTCCTAAGGCATTCCAAACTAAAATCCTGCAGAGAGCTATGGGGAGACATAGCACTGCATTTTCAAAATACAGTCTCCTTTTCCAAGACCATTGCTGGGTAAATGAAGGGAGGGGAAATAAATGCTGTCATTTACTTCGCCTTTTTTTCTCTAGAAACATAAGGAACAAAATTCATTAAGTCAACATCATGTGCTGAATGTTTATGCACTTTGATATAATAGTAATTACTTAGTAAGGCCAAAAAACCCAATTAATGTTTTAGACTTCAGTCCACGGGCTGGAGTGCACAGGAAGCATTCTGATGATAGATCACTTAAATAAAGTTTATCTGGCATACACTTCAAAACCAGAGTTCAGAAACTCAAAGCACAGTTTGGCATGTATGTGCTTGACTTAACAAAACATCTTTATTTAAACAGAGGGCTAGAGATTCAGTTTGACAAATGTATTTACTACTGCTAATCATTCTCCATCATGCCACTCGGAAGTCGCAGTCGTATCGTGTTTATAAACCCTTGAGATTTAAGGGAGCAGTAGGTGGACCACAGGACTGTGGATCACTTTAAATCCAGCATGTAAGTCCTAGCCTGAGTTGTATCATCCAGCATATTTGGTGTCCCTCAGTTTATATATTTGAATTCTGTACCCGCATATTGTCGGAGATGGTGGAGATCCAGCAGCCTTTTCAGAAGCAGTATCCTTCCCAGCAAACCAATGCTCATTGTAAAAACAAGACACTGTTACTGATGACAAAAACTCAATGCTAAAGCAATATGCAATATACACTCTGACCAGGAATCAGGAAATGGTGCTTAGCAACTGCAGACTCCCACTTGTCCCAGGGCTATGTGCACCTCCTGTGAATCTCTGCTCCAGGGAAGCTGCTTGGCAGGAATGCTGCTTCCCTGAGCACCTCCATCCAGAGACCTGCTGGGAAGGGCTGTGCCTCCCCTGACTGGGGTTTCCTCTGGAAAGGGACTCTGCTTCATGGCACTGAGACCAAGCCCAGCGTGTCTGAGGGACACAGCCACCACACACAGGCACAGAGACAGAGAATGCTCAGTGCCACTGGGAATTTTACCTTAGAGTGAATGTTCTCTAAACAAACACATCTGTTCCAAAAGGATCTACATGCCTTAACACACTAGTTACTCTTGAAAACAAGTGGTGTGATTTTGCTGTGATTCTAAACTAACAAGAGCTGCAAAGAGGGAAATATTCCACCCAGCTGTAAAAGAGAAATGTGCGTGGTATGAGCCAAACAAAGATTAAAAACAAAATACCAATTAAACTCAAACTGGCACTCATCTCAAAGAAATCAATTCCTTGTGAAGAATTTCAGTCTGAAGATAGACCAGCTGAGCTAATGGTGAAGGAAGCCTTGACTGATTTATTTTTTAACTTCAGGCAAAAACTAAAAGCACTCAAAAAAGAAACAAAAAAAAACTCCACCACAACCCCCCCAAACACACTGCACCAAAACAAACCAATCAACCAAAGCAGAGCAGAAAGAATTGGCAAAGTAAAGCCCCCTCAGGAGCTGGAGAATAGTTGTAGCCTAAACCACAGTGTGACATGCACCTCACCTCAGAGTACCTGGCATATGTCTAAGCAACTTTGAAGGAGCACGATTGATTAAAAAGGTATTTTGACTGACTTTTTTGAGTTTGGAACAGGATTTTGGATAATTGCTCCACGAGCTATAAAAGAAACAGACTGAGAAACAGGAGCAGCCGCTGAGCAGTTGTTTGCACAGGAAGCAATATTGCAGGAAAAGGCAATAATAAAGAACAGTTAATTTGACCTGAGTTGATGAGGTCAATGTTTTAAAAGAAATAGCTCCACAAAACGTAAAATAAGAACGTTATTTCCCATCAGAATAATACTGCAAGTGTAACACTGCACAAAATCTCTTCCCTAACACTTGTTCTGTGCAGCTTAGTGGGAACACACATTCCTGAGGCGTCCTAGACATCCTGTGTCTGACACAAATCCATTCCTCTGAAATATTGGTTCTACGACTGCTCCCTCCTGAAGCTCTGGCTGCTCCAGGCTGCACACTGCTCTCCCCAGCATCCAGCTACTAATAACCTGAAACTGCAAGAACTGGAATAAATCTGGGCAATACTCAGAGCCACAAAGTTATATTTAACACCGCTGCTGTGATCTGGACAGGGGAGCAGTAGCTGGAGCAGATATTTCACTCTTAATTCACTGCCATTCAGGGGTGCTGCTGACAGGAGATGGAGCCCGGCGCAGCGGAAGAGCCACGAGGTTAGGAATTTAGTAGGGCTGGATCCTATTCCTCCTTCCTCTGCTGCTCTGCTCTCTAATCCTGGGTGAGAACATCCCCTCTGGGCATCTGGTTCCCCTCCCTTCCTGACACATCTATTTAAACTGCAAATTCACTGGGGTAGGGACCATCTTGGTAATGACAAAGCACATACAGCACCCTGCATTAATAGTTCTATTGATAAATATTCCCATTGCTATTAAGTAATAAAACAAAAACAGTGATAAAAATTGGAAGGTCAGTGATGGATTACATTAATTCTGAGATATTTGGGTATAAAATGCAAGAAAGACAAACTTTCCCAAGCAGAAGCAGGTCGGGGGACACCTATGTTGTTTTCCTGCATTTTTGGGCAATTCCAATTAGAGGTAATTGAGTTTTTAACTACATGAGATTACTCCAAGAATACCATCACTAGAGGCTAAGTGTCCTGGGAGGCTGGGGGAAGGGAGAAAAGAAACATTACAGAACTGGAAGGAACAGAAAAGGGACAGACACTCAGCCTGAAATGTGCTGGACATGGCGTGAGCTGAGCCAGGCCAAGGCACTCGGATTTTCTACAAACATGGGAACAGCTGAGCCACAGATTCAAAGGTTCCATGTTCCCAGTTCAATGAATTAAAGAGGAGTTAAACACACCCACCTTTCTATGCATTCTTCAACGCAATGGTGAGGTAAAGCACAGACCTAGAAAAGCCTTCTACAGTTCTGTTAACACCAGAGACATAACAAGAAAACTAAATTCACGTAGCACAATTAATTCCTGTGGCATTTTCAAACTGCCATTTGTCTGCAATACATATGAGCATCTCTCTTACACCTTAAAATGAGCTCCACATTAGAGCTACCTGACAACCAGAAATGGTCATTACATTCACCAAGAAACAGAAGAATGGTTCTCTTGCCAGACCTTAGATTCGTTTTGCACCTCCTGACAAACTCTAGAAATGCTGGAAACCTCCTTCATTTCTGACAAACTTCGCTCTTTTTGACAGCTACTAAAGTCTGAAGTACCACAACTGACAGGAAATCTCACTTTTAGCACTACTGCAACAGTTAAGATTGCTAGGTTTTTTTGTAGCTTTACCCTGATTTGAGATTAGATTTAATAAGACTGTTTTAAATATTTAGATGTGCTGAAAGTATGTTTCTTAATATGATGAACATGATAAGGAAAAAAGCCTGGCAGGACTGTCTCCCCTCACTCACAGAGGTAAATCAAACTGATTGATTTGGAATGTAAGCTTTGTGCACAGAGGTAGAACTTACTGTAAAAGTTAAAGAGGAGACTACACAGGAAAAACTGCTTCTACTTGAAAGGAGAGAGAAAAAAGGAATTTCACAAAAGAAAAAGTGAAGGAGACCCTGTCCCCATGAGCTAATTGTCTGTCTCATGCTATAGGGGATGCTCTTGCTTAGCTTACAAGTGAAAGACATTCCCTCCTCCCCCTGCAAGCAGAGGAACTCACAGCACTGATATGACACCTTAAATGAGCCAACTTCCTTGAGCATTGCCCAGGAGACTAGAATGGACATGCTCCTAACTCAGACACTGAGAAACATGTCTGATTAGCAGTCAGGCAGAAGAACATCTCTGACCAAGGAAAAACATTCACATTCAAGCAGAAAAAAGCCCAGTGGATTGCCACAAGTGGCATATTTTAATAGTCTTTGTGTAAACACCAGCTCTGGATCAGCCAGCATCTCAGCTCTAACTGGCTTCCCTTCTTCTGAAACAAAATTAGAGGAAAACACCCATCAGAAAAGGTCAGTGCCCAAACTATTAGGAAAAAATAAAAGCCATGGGGAAGAACATACACAGTCATTCATTAAATGTGTACTGCTAAGCCTCTGATGGTGGGCACAAACCAGACTTTTCACAGAAATGCACTGAATTTGCAGAACTGTTGTGCCAGAGCATCAATTAGAATTGTATTTCTTAAGAAATTCTCCCCTAGAGCTGCCCCCACCAATAGCAGTGGTGTGAACCCCATGGTTTAGAGAGGAACAAAGCCAAAGCAGCCACAAAGAGCCCAACAAAAGCTCCACCCACCTCACGTGGACACCGACGCAAAACGAGTGGACTGAGCATCTCAGGTTCTTAGGAAAACACTCAGCCTGGCAAACAAGCGTGTCCTGAGCTGAGTGCCAGGTGGGAATTCACCTCCCACTGCCACTAGAACACACCTGCACACATCATGTGCAATGAGCACGACTGCTTTACACAAACTAACTCTGCTCCAAACCCAGCAATTTGCATCTGACTACAGTAACTCTGCAAGATGCACCCCAATCCTAATCTGAAAACATCAAGAATTTGAGATTTCATTGCATTCCAGAGCCCATTTTAACTTTGAGGCCAATTAACCAGCAGAACATTGTGTGAACTTTAGGTCTTACTTGTTCCTTCAGTTCCTATTTAGATCATATTTGTTTAGCTAAGGTTACTGGTTCTTGCTACACTTAATGCTGCACTGCTCAGACTTGGCATGTTCTGTGCTAAGGAGGTACGTGCTTAAATTGAGTCATACCTTAACCTTCTCCTAAACCAGGCAGAATGCAGCACACAGAGCAAATCTTCTGCCTTTGAGTGGACTTTTGTGGCTCCTCTTTGTCTTCTTTCTGATTTTGGCACTCAAAATGCAGGCAGCAGAACTCTCCAGTCCACAATTCTTCCCACCATTGCATTCAGGAAGAGAAGTCCTTTCCTATTTATTGCTGAACTATTCACATCCCCAAGGCCCTCACACACACTGTGGCTGATGGTCAAACTGGTTTACTTGCTTAGCTAAACTTCCAAATCCTCTTCTATTTCTCATTTTGCATTTAGCCATATTAAAACACATTTCATTCAAATGAGGCCAGCTTGTCAAAGTGACCCTGTAAACTGCCAATTTGCACGTCATCCACAGAAACTCAACATCTGCTTCCAAGCACTGAGCTGCCTCCTAGCAGAACACCCACAGAAACATTCCCAGGCTGTGGAACCAGCTCCTTGAAAAATTACAAGTTAGATAGTTCTAGCAGTGTTACTGTGCAGAGCATCAATATTGTTATTATTGTGTAAGATAATTTCTACATATTTTTTAGAATAATGTCATCATGTCATCATTTAGTTAAGAACTAAATACTGTAAAGAAAATAAGGAAACATTCATCTTTCTCGACAAAACCTGTAATTTTATTGGTGTAAAATTTTTGATGCAATCCATTTTCCATAAATAGTAGTCACCAACTTCAAATGCTCCTATTCTTAATTTCATTGTTAAAAAACATGAATAGAAATAAGTACAGTTAAACTGTTCTTTTTCAATTTAGGACTAAGATCAGTCAGGGTGAGGTGTTTTTTGTTTCTTGGGATTGAACAAATTAAATTCTTTATCTATTCGCATTTTCTGAACAATGATGAATTAGCAATTCATTATCTGGCATATCCCTATTGTTCCAGACATTAGGATTTAAATATCATGCTGATGGAAATCTCTTCATCCAAGTCTTTCACCATTCCTAGATGAAATTTACTTAAGGCTGCAGATCTCCAATGTCCACTACTACATACTGCACTTAATTTTTAAAAAAATTAGAAAATACTTCCACTTTCTCATCATCCTTTTCCTTTTCCCACAGAAAGACCTCAGCTTTAAGAAATTCTGACAATGTATTTTAACACCAAGAAAAAGTACAGGCATTCAGAGAGAGCATTTCTTAAACAGAACAACAGGCATCTTCTGTCCACTGGCTTTTTTTATACAGTCAGGAAATCTCTCACAAAGCATATCTATCTCCCCCAGACTGTTAGATTTTAAGAGAAATAGGAAGATGATCAATTTACACCATGAGAAAACAAGAAAACAGTCTGCACAGCTTTGCAAAAACTGACACTGCTTTTGGAAAAATAAGCTGCAGATGCTCAGACACTGTGAACACTTTGACAAATAATGAACACAGCACAAATATTCATGGCAAAAATAAATCATTTACAGATAGGAAACTAATTTGATGGACAGGTTTTTGCTTTGCTGACTTCTTGGTTTGTTGGGGAGAATAGAGAGTGTTGGTTATTTTCAAGACATTCAGTTTACCAGTATCAACTCTAAAATAGAAAGTCTAAAAAAGGTACAGAGATTTAGAACAGTACAAAGCAGAAAACCAGTAAGGTGCAGAAAAGACCAGTCACTCGTGCTCCCACCCCCAGCTTTACATTCATGTACACAGGTTGATGTGTACTTGCACCATGCCATGACACAGAACAGGAATGCTGAGAGATCTTCAGCTGCCACCCTAACAGTGACACATCTTAAAAAATACTTGTTGCTTCCTAGAGCCAAGCAACAGTGAAAATAGAGTCCTTAACCTTGGCATCATTTTCTAGATTGTCAGTCTCATACTCACAGATTACTCCAGTGCTCAAAGTAAATCGAAGAAAGTACAGATGATTCTTGAACTTCCAAAATTTCAACTTCCAGAATTGGTACACAAATGAGAAAGACAATTCAAGGACACCACAACTTCACAGGGAGAGAGGTATAGCTTGTTTTTTGACAACTACACAAAGAAAATGTTCCATGTATTTGTGATGACCTTTCTGGGTGATGAAATTCTTCAATTCATTTAATCATCCTTCAATTAATTCCTAATTACTTATTTAATTGGAAGAGAACAGTCTATTTCATGTAACATGCAACTCAGGTTTAAATGACCTCTGAATTTATATGAGGAAATCCTTGATCTTCTGAAGGGCATTAAAAAAACCAAACAAGCAAATCTCACCATTTTGATGCCAGTGGAAAATGTGACTGGTTTGACAGGTTTGGGTTTTTCCAGCTGCATTTCTAGCTGAGTAGATCTGTCCTTATGCTGAGCTAAGAGCAGAGAGGCAGGAAGATCAGAGCTCTCCTGTAAACATAAGAGGAATAAAGTTGAGTCTTAAACCAGAACAAGCATTAATTAACACTGCATATTCTTCCAAACTGCAAGCTGTGACTGCAAGGCCATCACTAGAACAGCAGAATGCCAAGTATCCTCTCCCTCAGAAACAGCTTGCAGAAAACAATCATTTTCAGTAATAAGAAAAAGCTGCAGCAATCCCATAAATCAGAGTAACCTGCAAACAGCCATTTTTATAGAATCCACATTAAAGACAATATAACAGGCTCCTTATTCCAACTGGTCAATGCAACTATATTTATTAAAATAAAAAAAAATTAGAACTTAATCAGAGAAGGAATAATACTGAGTAGTGTAACTTGGATCAGATGTTTATCTAAGACGCATTTTTCTACCAATGAACTCAGACCAGTTTGAAATTGTTTCCCATTAGATTTCACCTGAGGCCGTTTGGAAATGATCCTTGCTCTGCTCTGCACAATGGCACTATTGTAAGTGCAACCAACAGCATATTTATTTTCTCCTTCAGCAACTTATTTTTAGGGAAGCCAGCCAATTTTTAAAAATATATATATATATATAAAGTAGTAAAATGAATAGTTAAGCAAATGAATTACTTAAACTCTCAGGACAGAATGATTATTAACATACATATAAGTAAATACATTCTTGAGAGGGTCAGGAAATTATTGGGCAAGTAATTTTCTAAGAGGCTGATGTGACTATCTACATGCACACAGAAACCCTTGAGAATTCCTGGCCAGAATCACCATGAAGTTGAGAGCAGGGAAGAAGTTCAGATCTTCCTGGACTGCTCTAGCACAGTATTTTATTCCTAAGGCACTCACACATCACATTTACTTCTGTTTCAAAGAACAAAGCAAATACTGAACTATGAACCATATTTGTTACTCACAAAACCAAACAGATTTTATTAACAGGATTGTGATTTTTTAAATTATTCAGTTCAAGGTAAAAAGTTGGATGTTTTTAATGCCACAAGATGAAGAAAAGTCACATTGTACACTGACTTTTCACCTCACTCTCCAGGTCTTTTTTCCTCTCTATATTTTATTATGCTCCCTTTGTCTTACCACTAGAATGCAAGATAAAAGCAGAAAAATCTCACATGACAAGACCTGGTCCAGAATCACAAATACAACAACTAAGGCACAGGTTCCTACTTGCATTTCTGTGATTAGCTAGAAGGAGGGGTGGGAAGATGCTAAAAACCCAAATTGTAGAGACATCTGATTTCTGTACCACTGGGAGAAAATTTGGACCACAAATGCCCTAGTTTAGAGTCTGCTTCTTTCAAGTGTTGTACATCTCTAACCACCATGCAGCAGCATGTGCTGCCAGCTGTCAGCAGAGGTTAGGGGTGTTGAATTCTTTCAGTCATCAGATTTAACCTGTTGGGGGAGAAGGGAAGAGTGGAAAGCATTCTCTTGTTCATTTTGTCCCTCATATTCCTTAAACGCTCACTGCATTTCTAATAAAATGACTCAAGGAAGCCAATTTTTAACCAGCTTCTCAAGAGTTCTTGCAATGACCAGTAACCAAATTACACAACTGTGGGAAACCCACACTGTGCCAGCAAGGCACCACATCCTGATTGTTTGTCCTTTTCAATATTCACAGAGCCCTTCTGTTAACTATTAACACACGTGGAAGTTCCAACCCTGTGTTTATCCATACCAGCAATTTTCTGTAAGGGAAAACAAACTGTCTACACTATGAACAAAGCTGGTTATACACAACAATTTCTGAGAGATTTGTCTGAAAACCCTTGAGGTTCTGGCAAAAGTGTGGATATGACATCTTTAACGCCTCTGCCTGACTCCAAGCTGTGCCACAGTCCAGGGAAACCCTGCTCCTCTGCCATGTGCTGCAATCCCATTGTGCTCATGCCTGGGAAATAAGGGCTGCTGAAGAGGAGAGTGCAAGTCCCACAACACCCAAGATATCTAAGAGATCATCTTAGAATCTTCTCTATACATGTGAGAGGGTTTGTACAGCACATAAAGAAAGTCCTTTAATATTTTACTCAGCCCACATTACCCAAGAGCATCCAAGGTTAAAAAAATCCCCAAACAAACAACAACCCAAAATAAAACACTCATATAACTCTTCCAGTGATATATAAAGTGCATTTGAGACTGTAAGTCTAAATTACAACAGGGTATTGTGCTTTTAGAGTAGTTTTATTGTCAAAGAGGTGTCCTACAGCAAAGGTGACACAGAAATTGCCTAATTTAGCACTGGAAGGCAAAAAGGATCAAACTGCTTTTCCAGTGGCCTGCAGAGCCTGGGTCCCCCCGATGCCTTGCTGGCCTCTCCAGCACTTCACCTTCCCCTCCCTGTTCCCAGCCAAGGATGGGCTCATGGAGCCTCAGCCCCAGGTCCAGTCCTTTCTGCCTGAGCCCCTGAACTCGCCAGGGCTGGCCAGAAACCAGAGCCTGCTGCACAACATTGTAAATACCAAACATTTCTGTGCCTCTGGACTATCTAAATTATCAGCTCTTTGAGGATGGCACAGTATTCTCAAACCCTTCTGTACCCAATTGAGACCTCTACTCCATATGAAACCAGCATATGTAACACATATAATGACTTGGGCCACCAAGATGTGGGAGGGGAAGGAGCACCTCTCCCATGAGAAAGGGCTGAGAACACTGCACTGCTCAGCCTAGAAAAGAGATGGCTTGGGGGTGACCTAATTGTGGCCTTCCAGTACCTGAAGGGAGATGACAAAAGAGATGGAGAGATGCAGTTTACAAGGGCATGTAGTGATAGGACATGGGGTAATGGCTTCAAACTGACAGAGGGCAGGTTCAGGTTAAACAGTGGAAGAAATTCTTTACTGAGGGTGGTGAGGCCCAGGCACAGGCTGCCTGGAGAAGCTGTGGATGCCCTGACACTGTGAGTGTTCAAGGCCAGGTTGGATGGGGCTCTGAGCAGTCTGCTCTAGTGCAAGTTTTCCCTCCCCACGGCAGGGGGCTGGAACTGGACCCTTCCAACCCAGGCATTTCTATAATTCTATGAGATTTGCAGCTTCCTAAGATTTCAGCACCAAAGGTAAAATTCATTTCTTGACAAGGAAAGTACCTGACATCTCTACTTAAACAACACAAAACATTTGTCTTACATTCTTTTTCTTGCTGCCCAATGGCAGAAACAGACTTCAAAAGAAAAGAAAAATTACAAAGACCCAGCAGGTCTGGACTGTAGGTTGACAACACCCAGGTGATCTGTCCAAAGGAGAAGATTCAAAACCAATGTCAGCTTCCCACCTTCCCCTGCTCTCCCAATCCTGCAGAGTCAGTGGTGTAACCATTGGTATCTCTCTAGCCAGAAATTAAACTTTTGGTTTAGCACAGAACCAGCAACCATAGATAGAAGATTTTTTTTTAAGTTAATTCTTTACACTGCTGCTGCTTATGCTTGGCTTTTGCTGCATTTCTCAATTCAGTTATGATCAGTTTCATTTTCAGATTTGCAGCACAACATTAGAGGGATTTCAGAGACCATAGGAAATGTTTATTTGTTTAACAGCTGCTGGTTTTCCAGAGACTTTGTAAGTTATTATACAAACACTTCAGCGCTGGTTTTATAAACCTTAGTAATATTACAAAACAAGTTTTGGCTCAAATTTAAGTTGACACTGCCCCTTCAGAAACTGAGACACAACTTGAAACTGTTCAGTTTCCTCTTTCAGCCTTTAAAAATCACCTTTATGTTGTTTTTAGAATATTAAGATATGTTTTAATAGCAATACATATGCAATCACAGTTAAAACTACCTATTTTAGTCATGTTTTAAGGGTTATTTATAACTATTCTTTCTGCAAGCCATCTGGTGAAGGTTTCCAGTAAAACCAAATGTTGTGTTAAAAAAATAATAATAATAAAACAACCAAACACACACCACCACTGGTCTCTAGTCAGTTAGGAGTGTGTTTTAGAACAGGGTTTTAAAAAGTCAGAAACTCAAAATCCATATTCTGATAAATTAAATTCAAATTCATAATCAAGTTTTTATTAATTTATCCACTATTCCTAATTGTGTGGACTTTAAACACATTTACCTTTAAAGTGAAAATAGATTGATTACTGGATGTAAAAATACAGGCTTGGCATTTTTTTAAGAACCTTTCTGTTCATCTCTGCTTTTGTCTACAAAAGGAAAACCAATGACAGGCTGCCAGGAATCCTGGCTTGGAGAAAGGCATCTCTTCAAGAGGCCCTGAAACTCCTAAATTACACTTAGATCCTCTCTCCATGTCAGTGCCTTCGGCACTGGCTCAAAGAGGAATTCTACTTTTTCAGGAAAAGTAGAAAAGCATCTGTACCTTGAATAAAAACTGAGAATACAAAGCAGGAATTAGCACTGTAGTAGTGTGAGATGCACTGATATAAGAAAATATGCCAAGCAGCTTTAAACCACACTGACACAGCTGAACAAATGTATGTATACATACATCTTTCTTCTGATTTCCTTCAAGGTTCCACACAGACTGTCCTGATGGATGTTAAACCTGTGAATGTGTGTGTGTGCATGTCTGTACACACACATGTATTGAAAAAATTGAGATGTGAACTTTAAGTAACAAATTTATTGAGTTTCTCTATGCCCACACATTATTGTATTTCAGACGCAGAATCAGTAAATTAACCAAGATTACCACGATTTCCAGAAGTAGTCTGAGTTTTCTTCCATTTGTCTATAGAAGCTTCATTTGCTTTGAAAGGAACAACTTGTACAGGAGAAGTTAAAGTAAGAGGACATGACACACTCAAGGCGAGAAATCTTTTCCTTTTAGTAGTTTTTGAATACAAAGGGAGCACCATTTAGATGCTCTAAGAAAATGCTGAGCAATGCTTGGATAATTCATGAGGTTACTGTCCCCTGCTCTCCATCTCCACTGCAGAGGTGGCTGAGTCAAGAAGCACCTCCTGATGACCTTTTTGTTTCCACACACCAGACCACCAGCCACTACTCAGAACTGTTTAACAAGCCAACAGTGGTAGAGTCCAATTAAGTCTACAAATCCCAGAAGCACTCCTCACCCAGCCCCTAGCTTACCAAAACCAGGGTGGTTTGCAACACTGAAATAAATAACAGGTGAGAGAATGGAAACACAAAACACGCGAAACAGAGAAACAGACACAGATGTGTTAATTCCACTCAGTTAGCAGTGACAGAGATGAATGTCAATGCTACTGAGCATTCAAAGCTTCTGGGTTTGTGACTCACCAGATCATCCAGGAGTGCCTGTTTATTCTTCCTTTTTATCATCTGCTGTAGCTGTTCTTCCTTCTGTATGAAGAGCCGCCTTTGTTCGCTTTCCTGCCGCTCCACCTCCAGAGCCTCCTCCAGCTCTTCCTGCTCCCGCGTCTGAAAGGGAAATCAGAAATCAGCTCACAGCGACCCCACAGCCCCCCGAGGGACCCTGGGCAGGCCAGGCAAGGGGAAAGCAGCCAAATTCGACCTTAGAAAGCAGAGTTTTAAGGTGATTATGGATGATTATTCTACCTCCTCATTGTCCAGTGTAAAGTTAAGGTTTTTAACGTGCTGCTCGCTGCAGTCTGGATCTGACTCCTTAAACTTTACAGAATGGGTTTTCCCTACACTTTCACTCTAAAGTGAGCCCCTCTTGGGCACCACACATCCTACAGTGATGTTAGTAGGGTGAGCAAAAACATAATCCCACAATACTGTTCCTGATCATCCCACTCAGCAGCTGCATCTTCTTTGCAAAGCACACTGTGTTTTATCAGTGATGTAAAGAAAAGTGAGAAATTACAAATATGTGACTATTAGTAGAGAAGCCTGTAAGTTTAAGCATGAACTGTGAAAATGTCACATTTTCAGAAAATAAGGAATTTTCCCATAACCAGGATTGCAGGTGACATGAGATGAAAAGAGAGAGATTACCAGTACAAAATGACAAGTTTTTGTTACAGATCTTCCTCTTGGCAAGTCTCTTTTTTAACCTGTAAACTAATAAGTAATCTGTGTTTGAAAATCACAGTGAAAGAATAAACAAACAGAAGAGGGCTCAGAGACAGAGGAAAGTAAGAGGATTAAACAATTTTATAAAGAAGGTGTATCAAAAGAATGTCAGTTTGGTTGCAAGAAGGTACAAGGAAAAACATACAGAAAACGTTTTCCAAATCATCTGCATCGAATATACTAAAGCAAAAGGAGATGCAGTAAAAATGGCGAGATAATTAAAATTTTATAAACTTAAATGGATGATTTATTGATGAAAGGAGTTTCAGCAAAACATCATAGGGGAAGACACTGATCTCTTCTCTGTGGTGCCCAGTGACAGGACTCGAGGGAATGGCCTGAAGTTGTGTCAGGGGAGGTTTAGCCTGGATATCGGGAAAAGGTTCTTCCCCCAGAGAGTGGCTGGCACTGGAACAGCTCCCCAGGGCAGTGGTTACAGCACCAGCCTGACAGAGCTCAAGGAATGTTTGGGCAATGCTCTCAGGCACAGGGTGTGACTCTCAGTGTGTTCTGTGCAGGGCCAGGAATTGGACTTGATGATCCTTGTGGGTCCCTTCCAACTCAGCTTGTTCTGTAATTCTGTCATCATTGTGGCCAAGAGCATGGTAAAGTTTGTTCTAATCATAAAATTATGTCAGAAAGCACAGCTACCTGATATAAGCCAGAATATATGTAAGAAATATCCCTTTACCAGATAGATCAAGCCAGTGGGTCCCAGTGAGGCTCAGTTACTCCTGGATGCAAGAGCTGACAGATCTCATCACTTGCCACCAAGCCAACAGAAGCTGCTTCCATTTTCTAACTGGTGCAGTGACACTGGTAAAAAGCTGGCCACCAACCAGGAACCACCTGGAACTGGGCTCTCTTTGTATTTAATGAAAGGAAAGAAACAAACAAGAAAATCCCCAAACTGCTAACTGGGGTTATGTCTGAGAATTAAGGGATTTAGTTAGATTGGTCAACAGAACTGAAGAGCTCAGGGTCCTTGAGGCATTCCAAGGCTCTTCCACATTTATCTCTAAAGATTGCCTGGAATTTACACTGAAACAGAAGAAAACTTGCAGGGAAGTGCTGACAGACCTAGTCTGAAGAAACAGCCCAGAAAAATTATAGTGCGAAATAAGTAAACTGATAAACAAAACTAAACCAGAGCAGACGGGGAAAATGGAAGAATTACCACGTGTCAGATCAAATTCTTTAAAGGAAGGCCTAACAGAACAGTAAAATGATGAGATGAGTTCAATAGGCAGCAAGGGTTGTGTCCAGACTAACAATAATCTAAACACAGTCCTAATATGTGAAGGAAAAGATGATGACAGTGAAGCCTGGAGTAAACTCAAGCCTACAAGTGAAGTAGTAAATAGAAAGTAAAATAATGTTTCACCACATTCAGGAAAGGATAATCAGGAAAACATGCACACTCACATCACAGAATTCACACAGAACTATTTCAAGACTGCACAAAGCAGCAAGTGAAATTAAACATCTAGTGATAAAGTAGGAAACAAGTTACCCTATGACTGAAGAATTGCTAATATATAAGGGAGAAACACTGGAAAAGCTAGTCCACTACATAATAAAAATAAATTAAAAGTGTAAATAAATATCTATATATGAAAAACAATTTATAATCACAAGAACAAGATCTTCACCATTTTTTCTAAACTACAAGAGAAAAACAGTCTGAGGATTAATGTATTTCCAGCAGAGATGGGAAAACAGAGTTCCTTTACGAGAGGCATTAAGATCTCTGCATTCAATTCTGGCCCCTTTGCTTGCCAAACACAAATTCAAACTGGAGCAGGCAAAGGGTAACAAAAACAACATGACGGACAGAAAATATCTGTATCCCTCAGAAGCAACCTATTACAGTGGACAGAAAAATTTAACTCAAGAATATAGGGACAATGACTGGACATAAGAAGTTTAGGCAAGAAAGTAGGACACCTTTTACCATGCATGGAGAAAAGACATTCCAAAACTTGCTAAGGAGAGCTAGAGAGGAAAAGCACCTCTTCAGCTTTTAGGAGAGGGGTAAATTTATAGGCAAGATCATGCAGTTTTTGTAATAACCACTGTGCAAAGTCTATTATTATGTTTCAATTGTTGAAAAATAAATTATGAATGTTCCAAATGTTAAAAAAAAAAAAAAGAAAAAAAAAAGAGAAATGTCTCCAGCTCTCCAGTGAGTCTGGCTTCACTCAGGCTTGCCCAGCTTCCAGCAGCCAGCCTCCAGCACAGCAGGACTGTAGAGCACAGCAAACAGAAGTCCTGGGGGCTTGAGTGTGTACAGGGTATTACAGAGCTGCTTGACAGCATCACACAGCCCCTGCACAGGCTGTCAGAGTCACTTCCTTGAAGGGAAGGTGGGCTGCAGGCAGAGCACGCTGTTCTCACTGTGACCCCAGAGGTTGCAACTCCATTGTAAACTAAGACATGTAGCCAAAGCTTTGGCAGGTCTCTTCAAGCTCTGCAGCAGAGGATATTGCACAGTGTCAGAGACAGGATAACAGATCAGAGATGGACCCCTAGGGAAATTTCCTTGCCTTTAAAAGGAAGAGGTTCAAACAAACATTTTTTAGATTCCAATCTCCTCCTGTGAAATCCTAGAGCTAAAGAAATCACTCGGAGTTTTGCCACAGACTTCAGGGGAGTGAGGATTTCACCCCTACTGATTTGAAAGCAAGTCCTTAGTGCAACTGGATTACAAACACAAAACCTTGTTATGTCACACTCTGGGCAGACATTTTCCTTCAAGAACTGATAACAATGTGTATTTTTATGCTGAAAAAATATTTAAAAGATTAAGCTTTTCTTACAGGAATAAATGCATGCAAGTTTATTTTTAAAGAACAAAATGATATGTGAGCCATAATTTAATGAATGAATCTTCAAAGAACCCTGTGTTTTGCATACAGATCATATATACAATATCTCTGATGTTACTGTTATCAGCTCTTGAACAAAAATTTTAATGTTTGTTCCAACATCTTTCATTTTGAATTTTGCATAAACCAGGCCTGTGCTTTGCCTCAATTTTACAACTCTCTCCTGGGAGATTCATAATGTCTGAGTCTGGATTCCTTTTCTCCCTCAGATGAGAAAGGAACGATTGTCCTGGTGTAGGAATGAACTTCATCTCCCCTGGATATTGTCCAACGACACTGCCAGCACACATGCCGTGGTGATGTATTAGACACAGGCTCTGCTGCCTGCCCCTCTCTTCAAGCCCTTCCCAAAATAAAGCATAACTACACTTCAACTGTCAACCTAAATATTTGAATACAAAGAAATCTGCATAGTGCTTTCAGCCCTGATATGTTTTTAAAAAGTACTCCACAAATCCTTTAATTCTTTAATAAACGAATAAAAATTGTAAGGGAGAGAAGTTAACTAACCAGTTTTAACTTATTCTTCTGAATGACTTCTTTGTTATCCTTTTGATACAGCTCCATTTTCTTTTTGGTGTTCTCCAAGTCCACATTGTTGGTCAAGTTAAATACTGCATAAATATTATAAAGACAGAAAGCAAAAGTATTAGGTCAGCACACATGACTATGACAAAGAAACACTATTCTTATGCTCTCCATCCCTTCTAGCCAGATATAAACATTGCAGTAATAGAACTTATTTAAACAAACCCTATAAAGACAGAGACAATCTGCTAAGTCACTGCACTTCAAGGAAAGTCAGCTGTAGGTTTACACATCTGTAGGAGATTAAAAATTTGAATCTTGCATCTCATTTGTGCCACTGGTAATGATACACATGAAAAATCATCATACTATTCATAAAAAATGGATCTTTTCAAGTAGCAGTTATAGTTAAAAACACGGTGATTCCTGTAAAATTAAATTAGACCAAACACATGCATATTAAGACAAGTTGAGAAATTAAGTAATTTAATTTCACAGGGAATATCTAATTGCCCAAAGACTACAGGGACTGTCTGAATTCGCAGATACACAAAAACAAATTCACGTTGCTCGATAACTTAAAAGGCACCAACGTACAAATACCTTTATTATGAGGAATCTGCAGATGCTTGCAGATTAATAGGTCAGCTGACACTCTTTTGATGTCTCTCAATGGTGACAGACTATATCTCATGTAATTATGAGCAAGCAGGGTCGGCCAGCAAGCTCCACAGTATAGCACAACATTCCCAATTATCTACACATGGCACAGATGATATCTCAAGAAATTGAACAGTTTCTATAATCAACATCTTGAAAGATGTAGATGGTTTGGATGATTTGTAATTTGATACAATGCCTGAGCCCTTCACCTCTAGGTCACCGGTTCACTTGTGGGTCAAGTGAATTCCAGCTGAAGCCGTTATCACTGGAAGTCGCTTGGTGATCCCCATCCAGAGTGGATGCTGGGCTCATGCCCATGGCCTTAAAGCTACTGAACAGTGCCAGCACACAGCACTCACAGCCTCCCAGAGCTCTCTCACGTGGCTGCAAGAGCAGCAGAGAGATCGGCGCTGCCATCGATAAACCCTCCGCAGGAAAGCACCGCGCAGCGGCTGCGCCACGTCAGAGCCTGCGGAAGGGAAGAGGTTCTTGTGCAAACACCAGCAGGGACCTGGCAGAGTTTGGTTCAGTTCTCTCCTCCCAGGCTTTGAGGCAACCAGGGCCAAACTAACCCTGGGCACAGGCACCACTTCCAAGTCATTTGTACCAGTGAGGCTGCTAGGGAGGAACAGAAGGAAGCAGCGTGAAGCCTCTCAGCAGGATAACGCTCATCTCAGTTTGGGGAACATCACATCCCTTCTTCCACCCTCTCCACAGGTGGCACGGCAGAAATGAGCATTTAGGAGGGTTCTAAGGCAAATCAAGCCAAGAGCAGCCCAGACTGGCAAACCAGGTGAGCACCATGTGAAGGACACATCAAGAACTCAAAGCCAGGAGCAAATGGAGATAAGAAGAAACAGGAAGGTCCAGAGTGGCAGAGCTGGGGGATGCAGCTCAGCCCTCTAAGCCCAGCTCTACAGCCAAGAGTGGCATTCCTGCTCTTATGCCACTCTCCCCAAGCACAGGCCTCACTCTCCCCCTGCTCTGATCCCAGAACTCCCCTGGATGCTTTGCAGTGTCAACAGAAATCCTCCAGTAACCTGAACTGGCTCAACACACGGGTCAGGCAAGTGCCAGAGAGGGTACCAGGGAAGTAATAAAAGTGTACAGATGGGAAGAGGAACACTCTATTTCCAGGAATACCAAACTACCAGATCCTCTTACTCTTATTAAAAATATTCAACTTCCTTGAACTGCAACAAAAAAGGGCTCAGCAAGATACAGCTGAAGAACTTCCTATCCTTAAGTAAAAAAACCAAAATGCTGTGTTTATTTTCCCCCTTTTCCAAATAATAAGCAGTATCAAGAGGAATGACATTCCAATTCAGTCTGGCCCCTGAATCAGCTGACTCTTCTAGCCCCACCCCAGCATCCTCAATTCAGAGAGAAGATCTAAGATGGAGGCTGAGTTTGTGCTTTAAGAATTTTGGAATCAACACCTGAATTGAGTTTTGGAACTTTGCTGCTGTTCCTGGACAGATCTCTGGGCCTCTGTACTGGAGGTCTCCCACTGGCAAGAACCAGGAGAAGGGGAATAAAGGTTCCTTTCTCCTACACACCACCTGCTGTATCTCCATCCTACAGCTACAGGCAGCACTTCTCCCTGAGGTCTTGATCTCATCCCAGCTGGAATCTCTGGGCACCACCATAACCCAAACAAGCCATTCGAAGTTCAGCTCTTTGTTTTTTGGAGCAAGCCATCTATTCCAAATGTTTTGGGTTGTTCTTCCTCTCCAAAAAGCATAACATTGGTCCTACTTCATATTGTAACAAACACACACTTTTTGATTGCAGCAACTTCTCCTTAGCAAAACTTTCTTTTAGTCTTAATCTTCTGCATTTTAACAGAGGTTTGACCTCCGAATTTCCAGCCTACAGTTGCCCACTGACAAGAAGTTTTAATATTTGAGTATTGGGGCAGAGAAGAAGTGTCATGTGAAAATGCTGGCATGCAATCAGCCCAGGGCTCTGCAATGACAGCAGCTGCATGGGAATGTCAGCACTTCCTACAACTTAAATCCACACAGCAGCTCTCTAAACTCTTCAATGACGACACAAGAAAGAAATAGCATATGAGCCATGCTGTGCTAGCAGGATGCCCAGATGCCACCTTCAGGTGCATGAGGAGATGCCAAATTGCCTTTAGGCTCCTGAACATTGTGAATATTTCTCTAAAAATAAACCCAGCAATAAGCTGATGATCTCTGTTTTGCAACTATTGCTGCTTGAAACCTTCAGAGTTTGTTTTTGGCTTCTCAGTTATCTTTAATAGGTTCAACTGGTCACAATTTGGTCTGTAAAACAGGAAGCTTAAGATTTAAAACTCATACTGGGGAAAAGCAGGCATGTTTTAAACACGTGCAGATGCCTACCTTTACTAAGAACTACTTACAAAAGTGGGTGTATTTTGGCACTTCATAGGAAGTAATGTTTCTATCTAAAATATCTATTTCTGCATCAATGTTTGAGAAAGTTTCATCAGCCACCCACACAGTCACCCTAAAAGCCCACTGCTGTGCTCACAGCAAGGTGAAAGTGTTTATCCCCCTCTATTTTCCTGCTGTGGCTGGAACCAAAGCACAGGAACAACCCTCTCAGCAGTCAGATCTGCTCACACCACACTGACTCTGCTTTGGCCACCTTATTCTGCTTTGCCACTCAAGGATATTGCAGGACACCAGCAGAGATTTGACCTCCCAGCACCCTCAAAGGCCAGAGCAAATTTGTCCCAGAGAATACTGATATGCAGTCATTGATGAGGAACACTGTCCTCGTCCTAAGCATCTCCTCCTCAACACTAACTTGCCCACATTTCAAGAGTGGAAACACTTAAGAGCTACATTTTGTTTTAAGAGTAGTAACGTGTTTAAAAAAGTGTAAAAAAGTAAAACCCAGGAAAGTGTAACAGTGTAACCTGGATCCCTCTGCATCAATTTCAGTTTTAACAGCTGCCCTTTAGTACATGAAAACAGCATCTTCCCTCCTACAATAAACACCTACCAAGCAAAACAAGGTGCTCTTTGACACTGCGTGGTTACCAGTGGCCAACCAGCCAGCCAAAACATCTTTCAACATATTTTCTAATAAATTTTTCATGAGCTTCAAACGTCTTTTCATCAATATTTATAGAATACAAATTCTTGCCATTGTATCCTCACAATTACAAGCTGACAAGTCTGTTTTTGCAAGGGGCACTAGGGCACAGAAAATAATTAAGATATTATTTCCCTCTCTTGTCCCCTGTCCCCTCCACAAGTTACTTGGCCTTTAAAATCCAACAACTATAAAACCAAAGAACACAGTTGCTAATACTCAGCATAGTAACTTTTACATAGCTAGGACTATGCAACACTTTTTTTTTAATTTGACCTGCTTTGAGTTTTGCCAGAAATCTATTTTAAATGTAATTATTAACTTAAAAAAAATAAAAAAAAAAATAGAAATAGAAGAACTAGAAAGAGTTAAAAATCCCAACTCTCATGCTGCACCTACCCTGAAAAAATATTGGTGTAAATCTGAATATGAGTGGCAAAGCAGATGGCTGGTTTGAAAAGGTTTCAAAGAGAAGACAGACTTATTTTTGTCCATGTTGAAATATAGCATAAGCCGATATAAGAGGTCTGAAGCCCTTCAGGGAAAAGAAACAGAAGCTGTTTTGTATGCAACAATTATTTATCTACTTATCCATCTCACATTGGTTGGTTTATAAAATGACTTGCCTTGAGACATCTGTTAAGTATAACAGGAAGACTATTGTGTTTTTGTGAAACATTTCATTCTATTTAGGTGAAACTCTCAACTTTTGAAAATCAGCCCCTACAAGGAGACTTTTTCTGCTTTTCAAAACAACAACGTTCATTATACAATACTACAACAAATGGAAAAATATTTTCTTAGTTATAAAAAAGAAAATGAGATAAAAATTTTAATTAAATGGCACAAGAATTTGTCCAGAGACATAGCAGTATGAATATCACTGCACTGCAGGACTAAATCCCTCAAAATGCCCCTGTTTTAGAGTAAGACTAAAATTATTATCATTAGTTCATTATAAACAATATTCTTCCCATCCTACTACAAACAACTCCTTAATTATCATCTTCAAAAAGCCCCAGACTGGGAATGGCAGAGTGGTACAGGGGGAGACACAACCTCATCCTCAGTCTGCCTGAGATGCCCCAGGCTACTGTGGCACCTTGTCTTGGAGCTTCTGATGCCTGATCCCTGTACTTTTAAAAGAGGTAGGAGTGGAAGGAGGGGGAGAAAAGAGGGAAGAGAATTTAACAGGTCCCTTCCAACCAAGATTTCTCAGATCATAACAAAATAATCATCAGAATCAAAAGAAAACCCACAGTTAAACCAGAAAAGTCTAGTTAGTTATTAATAATTTTCTTTTTATCCTCAATGGTCTTTTATTGAGTCAATAATTTTTCCAGAAAAAGTGCATAGTAATGAATGATTGAAATCACTCAGTCCATCAGTCTAAGGAAGACCATTTTGGCTGGAACAGTGTGAAATCTTTGTTCACATGAGATGACTGAAATGGATCTTTGATAAAGCTGCCCAATTTCCAGTTGGGTTATTGCCTTTGTCAGCACCAGCAACACCATCCTGGAGAACACACACACACAGGGGAAAAAACCAAACCACAAAACAATAAACAGCACAACCCACAAGTGATCACAGATAGCAAAACCCTTTCTATCCAAGGATCACTTGTGAGATAAGTGCTCTGAGCAAGGCAAGTCACAAGGCATTGGGTATTGCAAAAAGTCTTGGAGGATCAGGGAATACACAAATAACAGCAGGCTCCTCCGAAGCTGAATGCATGAATGTTTTTAAAAAGCAGTAATTACCACTAACAATTGTGCTGCGGTAATGCCTGGGGGCCTCACTCAGGTACCAAGAGAAGGTGCCAGGCACATCCTGGGAGGCTGCTCCTGCTCCAGAAAGCTTTCACACAAGGCTTAGAAAAATGGCTACAGAGATACTCTGGGGGAAAGGAAATACCTGGGGGAAGAAGAAAACTTTGTAGAAAGATGAAGCGAAATTCACATTGTGTCCAGAGAGTGCAACTTGTAGCAACACTCAAAGGTTTAACCAAGTCCCTCTCACCATATGGGCACACACCTGACTCACTCAGATACACGTGGTTCATACCTCTCCCAAAGGCAGGTTTTAACCCTTCCACTTTATTTTTATTCCTTGTGCTAATGACAACAAACTGAGTTTACAATGTTCTCAAATTGTCCAACCGATTTTTCTTCTGGGGCAAACTTGCTTTAAAATGTGGGTTTTATTTAAAGCCTTGTTTAACATATTTTAGCTCAAAGCATTATTCAGTGGCTATACTCTAAACCACTTCAAAAACGTGTTTTTTATAATAGGAATCTTAAAAGGTGGCTCTCCTAATGTTTGTTTGACCTTCCCACACACACACACATGTGCTGCTGCTGCATCATCCAACTGCTCTATTTCAACAGAAAAAGTCTGTAGGTATAAAACAGCTGATATGAAGGGGGGAAATGTGTTTCTAGTGAGTTCAACAATTGCTGCCTCATTCCATTGCAAGTTTTGGAATATTTGGAAAACCTATCAGAATCAGAGTCACATGAAATACACCTATACAGGATGTTTACATTTTGTTTCGGCTAAGCAACTACTTCATTTAAGCCCCAAGACAACTCCAGAAACAAAAGTTTCCCGTGAGAAGGAAAAAAAGGTAAAGCTGCACTTCGACCTGCCACAGAAAAACTCGAAGTTTGGGGCAGTGGGAGAGAGGGGAAAATCAGTTTCCTGGCTCCCTACCTTCCCAACCTGGCAGCTTGAACAACCACCACCAGCCACTGGCAGCCTGCTGAATGCTGGCTCCACAAGGCAAAACTGCCCCATACATCTTCTTTTCCATCCTGCAGCCCAGTTTTCCACGTGAGCAGGGAATTCAGAGACAGACAAAAAAGAAATAACTCCTCTCAGCAGTAAAATGTGAAATTATCATCCAGAGTTTTTAACACTCTGTTCAGTGACACCATTCACAACACGCACTGGAAAATGTCACACCAGACATTGCCAGGTGGGGAATTCTGCTCAGGAGCACAGCAGGGATGGGCTTGGGGAGAAATGTGCAGTGGGCTTTGTCAACAGGGAGAGAGAACTCTTGCTAAAGTGGTGTTGTTGAATCTAACCTGTCCTCTGGGATGTGTCTGGAGTTGGTAGACCATAAATGAATCCATTGACAGTGAAAATGAGGAGCTTTCTGACTGCACCCCTTCCTTCCTCTCATCACTCTGGCTGCTACATGAAAGAACTAGGATGCAGTTGGACTTCCAATTCCTTTTAGCATTTTAGGTGTCCCCATCAGGTAACTAACTCCAATTCCTAAAAACTCTATCAAGCTTCTTCATTATGTATTTGTAAGGCCAAAACAATTACTGGCCAATTCACTTTTTTTTTCCAAAGGTTACCAAGACCAGCCAGGTTTCTGCTGCTTCTAAACCAAGTTCCCAATACAGGCTTTGGAATCATTTGCAATTTAACCACCTAATCCCAAGAGCTGTAGAATCATAACATTCTGCACAAATTCATGAGGTTCAGACAATTTCAGGCAAAACTTCAACTCCCTTGTTACAGATGTTGAAAAGTCCTGCAACAGCAGTTAAGTGGGAAACTGTTTTTAATGCTACATGAATAAAAGCAGTTCTGCTTTCCATGAGCACACAGATTCTTCCAGGATCCTCTGGCCATTTTTTCTATTCACTCCCTCCTTCCCCCATACCATTCCAAAAAAATACACAAACAAAGCTACACCCACATCATCTCCTCCAGATATTTGGACCCATGTGAGTGTGACTGGTGTTTCCCAGCCACACGATTTGGCTTCCCAGCCTCAGCCTTCTGATGCCAACAAAAGCATGATACATTGCTCACAGCAGTAAGTGTTGGATACATTTCTACAAAACACCACAAAAAATGAGCAAAGGCTCCTTTGAGAAAACTGAAGGAAAAGTGGCATCTCCACAGTTTCCTTCGAATCGCATTCACTGCCCCTCCTGCAAGCTCTAAGTCACCTCTTCTTCCTTCAGGTCAAAAAAATAAAAAGCCTCAGAAGCTCATAAAAACCAAGAACAAACCATTTAGGAGTCACTCCTTTGAACACATCCTTGTTTTTCTAGGCAAAACCCATCACTCCACCATAAATCACAAGTCACCCTAACTAAGAAGAAAATAAACTCTGTTGATAACATTGTCCCTTCTCCAAAGGGCAAAGTTCTGCTTCAGCTAATCCAAAGAGAAAGAAATCAACCTCTGTTCCTAAACCTTCTCCTTCTGCACAGCAACATAAAATGCTACCACAGTGGTATGTAAGGTCATCAGCTTCAAAGCAGCCTCAACTACTGTACTTGCAGAAGCAAAAATGATGAAAGACACCATATGGCTTCTGTCCTGCTAGATAAAGCTAATGGAGGCATATAATGAAAATTTCAATTTCTCTTCTTTGTTTAATCTTTGCCAGTGCAGCACTGACAGTCTCCTGCAAGCCTTTCTTTTCCAGCTATAAAGCACTGCTTCCTCTTTGGACTGTGTTTTTTTTTCTCTGGCAGATAAAATGTTTTACTTAACAATGTCCTACAGTTCAACAAATATGATTAAAATCCAGAAAAAAAGTAATTAGATAAAATCTTATATTACGATAAATCATATTACAGAAACTGAACTTAGAAATTCTCACAGGCAGCTGAGTCAGAAAATAAAAGCCTATGGTCTCATAAGCACAGCACATCAAAAATGCAAGCATTAGAACTTACCAATTTCTTCTATTTCTTCCAAGAAATCATTATATTCATCTAGAGTGGGAAAGTCTTCCTCTCTTTTATTGTATCTTTGAGAGAAGAGAGAAGTATTTATAAAACACAGAAAGATGCAATTTCCATTCAACAAGGCTTTTGCTGCAAACTGATGAAGCACTGATCTAGTTTTATTTACCATGTGCTTTGTGACTCCCAAACTGATCAGAATCTTTAATGGGAGACAGAAGTGCCTGTTCCAAAGGAAAGGAGGCAGCCTGGAAGAAACCAGTGCTATCTTTGCCTATTGTTCACCAATTCCTATGCCAGGGTTACAGGTAAACATGAGCACAGAGGCCAAGATAGAGCAACTCCCAGCCAGCCTCTTAACAAAGGCAGAGACAACAGTAACACCCACAGGAAAAAAAAGCTTTTCTAGAACTATCGGAAAAGGCAGATTGGCTTTGTGCCAACAACAGAAAGCATATGTCAGCAGCAAACTGAAAATGCTGCACAATTATCTCATTTCACATCAATAGACCATTCCAGCACTCATATTCACCTCTTCAGAGCTGGAGGAAGTAAAAAAGATGAAGGGACAACTGGCTTAGAACATGGGCAGCCTTTGAAAGTCAAGGCACGCAGACTTGCTTCCCAAGAAAATACAAAGCTGAGATTCTGCCTGATCTGTGGACTGTGACACCCAGGAATATAAAAATCTAATCCCAAGAACTCAGGCCAAATTCCAATTTGGGGGAATTTTTTCTGCCTCCTAAAAACTAACCTGGCAAACCCAAGTGGGCCAAGCATTTTCCAATGTTTTCTCCTCTAACTAAACTTTATTCCATGTTTAGTGAACTCCATTGACTTATTCCAGTTTGACTTCTGCTAACTTCAGTAGACTTTAAAATCCAACATCATAATTATTACTGCTTTCCACATCAACATCTTGGTATTCAGTGGCACAGTTTCCCCACATCTCAGCAATATCATATGATTCATTTACTATTGTACCAAGGCTTAGATAAAGGCTGCCAAGCTTATAACTTACCTGTAAGTTCACTTAGGCACACACAGCTCTCCCTGGGTTGTTACATTTATCAGATTTTCTTCTATCAAAACACTAACTGGCTCACTTATTTTCCTTATAAAATGCTGTTTCCTGGCCACAAGGAGTGAGATGCAATTTTAGACCTCATTTATCTCAATTCTGAGAGCTTTCAAATCTGCATGACAGACTGGTAACACCAGGCTTGTAAGGAACCATTTCCACTAACAATTGCTGTGTGAAGCAAAACACAATGGGAACTCTCTTTTGCCCATTTTGATTTTGAAGGGAACTGGCCTTCAACTCTCAGAACAGGTCCCCAGGGAACAAAACAATCAAGGTCCTGTTTCTTGCTCTACTGCCATGTTCACCCCCTCAGTATCTAATCATCTCCATTTAGGAGCCAAGTTTTTGCCAAAGAAGGCCACATAGAAACACCCAACATTTTCTAATGCTAAGCAGGACTCCCTCAAGGCTAAATTGAGAATTCAGCTCTCAATTGTTGCACAAAATCAGAACCTCTGAAATCCCTCCACAATAAATGGAGTCAAGTTTAATGGTTTGTCATTTAAAAAAAAAAAAAGAAAAATTTTGTCTTGTACTACTGAATAAGTCAATTTTTAAAAATTGTGATCCATGAAATACATCCACTTTCTGTTCTTTTAAATGGTGACACTCACATTTTCAGCACTTTCTTCCGGATTTCCACTTCCTTGTCGACAGCAGGGTCCTCAAAGAGCTGAACCCTGAAGTTGCTCTTCCTCAGGGGGGTATCACACTCGTGGCAGTTCCCAGCCCCCCTCACAAACAGCAGCTCCACACAACTCTCACATCTGTGGGAGAAAGGAAGGGGTGCAAGGGCACACAGATGTTAAACAGGAACTCAAACACAGGACTGCCCTCCTTTTTTGCTGTTTGCACAGCACATCTCCCCTGGATTTCACTCCTTCTGCAGCACCCACCAGTGGCAGGAGGCCAGGGCTCTCCACACAAACACACTGATGCTCCCTCCCCAACAACTCCAGCTCTTTGCTGGGACCAAACCTTGATCCAAACAAAACAACGGGGTCTGTATCAAGGGGAAGCTTGTTTATTGACACCAGCAAACCCATTTCACATGGACCAGACTGCAAAATCTTTTTACTCCAAGTACCAGCTCGCTGCACAAAACTCCCTGTTTAATTTCTTGACGCCGCAGTGCAAGAACTCAGTCCAAGCATGGACACAAATTTGCCTGCAGACTTCCAAGCATCTGCCAGTCCCCTCACAGAGGAACTGCTACAACAAACCTGAGCTAAATTCCAGCCCAGCAAAGCTAAAAGAATCAAAATGCCCTTTCAGTCAGCAACCAGCTTTATGCAGCTCTCCTGTGCCTTCTGGTAATAAATTGCATATAAAATAAAATTTACACAGGCTGCACAGAAATAAACCAAAAATACCTTTCTGCTTTTATTTCTTTTGACCTAATGAAGACTGCAGATTTTAACAGGATACTTGTGGACCAGTCAGTTGGCATTTAATAAAGGAAGAACACATAACAAGAAAGCTGATTTTAAGAAAAAAGTACTTGGGTAGCAATAATGCGTAAATTTCTAGCAGAGGACAACACCTGCTGCAGTCATTTCCTACTGCTGGGGAGGCAAAGGGGAGCCTATTTATAGCTTTGCTATATTGAAGCCAAAACAGTTGTACATGAAGGGCTAAGCCATGTTCTACCTTCACAAACCCAGCACAAAAGCTAAACAAGTGAAGAGAAACAACACCGACATGGTTGAGAAAGATCTTAAACAAAACTTTCACACTACTGACCTACCCCAAACTAAACTGGTTCCAGTCCTTGCAGAGGCAGAGATGAGGAGAGCCAACCAGTTTTACCCAGCTTCTCTTTTCAAGATAAGAAAGTGCAAAACAAACACAATTGTATCTCACAATTAAAAAAAGAAAAAAGGCAATTTTTATTGTTGTTAACACAGGGAGAACTACACAGACTGCATCTTGCACAGCAGCTGCCAATGTTAAAGAGTAAACCTTGAATTTACTTGGGCATTTTCCTGCTCCACAATTCCTTGAGTTAGAAAATAAAGTGTATTTAAAAGTACAAATTATCTGGCTAGGGAAAGAACAAATTTTATGAGCATGCTAAGCCTGAAATTCAGAAATTGCTGGAACATGGACTCAAGAAAATAATGAGAAATTAGTATAATGTATATAATAAAAGCAATTTAGGCCCCCACTACAGGAGAAGTAATAGTAAATGAGAGAGACAGTAAATGGGAGCAGGCAAGGCAGGGAAAGGGTTTTCTCCTTCCTCCCCCAACCTGCCCATGCATGCAGGAGCCCGACATCAGGACAGCTTCACTGTCTCCTTCATTTTGGCAGCTCGTGCTGTTTATGTGCCTCTCTCAACACAGCAGCCAAAGCACAGAAAAATCCCTGCCTCCTTTTTCTAAGTTATAAAATAGGGAGTGTAAAGCTACAGAACTCAGCAGGTGGATCCAAGTGCAGGTGTTTGGATTGTTTTTTTTATCATGGTATTGCCTAAGGACCAACAGAACAGGGGCTCCATGTGCAGGATATTATTCACAGACAGTAGCACCTGAAACTACTTCACTCCCCCCTTCCCTAAATCAAAGACATTTCAAGTTTGCACAGGACTTGACTATGGAAAAAATCCCTCCTTGGAAAAGCACTTCATACAAGTGCTTCAATGCCTTCCCCAACTGAAACCACTGTTTCTAAGGCTGCAAAATAGCTTTCCATACATAAAAGATGAGTCAACACCTCACTATGGGTATCCCACATCAGGTGATCACATTCTCACTCACTCATGCACATCCACCCTTATATTTATTTGGAGATAATTCCTTCTGAATTCAAAGGGGGCTGTATGGGACAAGTCACGGGCAGACCTGGACTCTGGCCACATCCTGCCTCCTCTCCCATCCCTGGACAGATTTAGCACACACAGTTGGATCCCAAGCTTCCTTCCGAGGAGATCTGTCATCCTTGTCCCCACAAACAGCAGCCACTCTGCCACCAATGGTGCTGCTTGGTCACACATTTCCATCTGATTCTTGAGGAAGGAAAAAAGCCATTTCCCA
The DNA here is from genome assembly GCA_013398075.1 of Notiomystis cincta. Classification (NCBI taxonomy): domain Eukaryota; kingdom Metazoa; phylum Chordata; class Aves; order Passeriformes; family Notiomystidae; genus Notiomystis; species Notiomystis cincta. The sequence goes on along the minus strand of VZRX01022178.1, from coordinate 65,585 downwards.
AACCCTGCTCCAAGGAATTCCTTTTGGTTTCGCTGCAGACGTCAGAGCATGTGTCACCACCAGGAAGGCAGATTGTTATAAAGTGGATTTAATGAATGCTTTCATGTCTTGAAATAACAATTTCAAAATGTGACTTGAAAAAAAATTACTGTAAAATTAAAAAATACTCTTTTTTTTATATGGATTATTTAGTTTGTTACTTAGTTATTAAAGATATGTAGCAACTTCTGGGACTTCACCAAATGTACTCAACTCATTCAATAGCACAGAGGGACACCCCAACACCACAGCTGGTATTAGAGAGCTCCTCGTGGCACACAGACATCATCAGTTCAGGAAATCCTTCCCTTTCCAAGTCCAACTCTTCCCCACTGGCCTTACTGTAAGGACACTTGGCTGTGGAATCAGGACATCAGTCTGTACATCTTCATTGGCCAACACATTATACACAGCTTTCCCCAAATGAGCAAAGTACCAAAGGTGCTCAACTCACCTTCAAATCAGGGCCAAAGCAGATGGCACTGTGATTTCTTAAATTAAGAGCCTTAAATAGGCAATTTTTCATTTGCATGTGTATTATGTATGCAAACATGCTACGTGTATAAACTAATGATGACAAATGTTCATACCTAAAAATCACATCCCTACATTTGCTCAACACTGAGTTTGTCTGAAAATAACAGCTTCACATGAGATCTAAACAAACACTCAGGGTGTGATGTTGCTGATTCTCCTCTTCACACCAAGGTTGCATGGCCTCTGCAATCTGAATTGTACTTCACACACTCACTAAAACATTTCATTACCTTTTGGATTTGAGTTCCTATCTTGAGAAGAGGTAATCAGGATGAAGATATCAGCAGAAAATCCCCAAGGACTGACATATTAACAGACAACAGGGATAGCTATCAGTAATGCCAACCAGGAACAATAAAGTATCCTGATTTTCAACACCAATAAACATTAGAATGGTCATTTTCATTTCACAGACACTGGTTTTATCTCTCTTGTTCTTCTCTTTCATCCCCATGAAATATTAAACAACAGGCCCAGTCTCTGAGCAGTCTAGAACACCCATTTTGGGGGGAAATAAACAATAAAGCATCTACATGGTTTGGCACCATCAATGCACAAACAGCACTACAGGCCCTCATGTTCAAGGACTTCAAGACCATACCAAAAATGCTTTTTGTTCATTGTAGAAAACAAGCAGAAGTTCCTCCCCAGAAAGCTGTTAAGATATTTATCAACTAAATTACACTTACTGAGAACTAAGTGTTTGTTTTGGACAGAGTGTCTTCAAAGGGTACAAGATTTGTGCCCAATCCTGCATTCCTCACACATGCACACATTCACTTCATGCAGGGATGATGGCAGATAAGGAATCAACTCTCTGGGACACTGAAGGATGAAAATGGCTCACAACATTAGCATAGCTTGATGGTGCTGCTTACTTTTTTAGCTTGGCTGGCAAGGGAGCAAACAAAACAGATTAAAGCTATTTTCACAAGCAGGAGCACAAGATATTCTCTCAAAAGTTTAGATTCTGCTGAGCATTACAAAAATGTGCAGGACTTCAGATATGCAGCCATTAATCATTTCAGAAAAGAAATCTTTATGGCTTTTGCTGTTGACTAGGAGTATTACAGAATGAGTTACAAAGTCTATTTTTAGTAGATATACTCATTAAACAGTATCAAATACTTAGAATTTGTAAGCCCCTCTTTCTTCAGCTTTTATAACCAAGATGTTTCTATTATTTAAAGTAACTCACAAAACAAGTGATCCTCTCTACTATGGATAAAACAGTTTCAATTAAAAAATAATAATACAGTCTTCAATATATAGCCCAGACCTGAACCACAAACAAGAGGAATGGAAAGAATCAGCAAAAATGATGTGTTTTCACTTGTTCCTCAATTTTGATGTCAGAGGTAAATTTACTTACAGAAGTGGAATGACTTGATTTATGGGGAGGGAATATTAAAAAACAGAAAACACACATGAAAAAGCTTACAGAATGACATCTAGATTTTTAAATAACAGATGCTTCTAGAAACATTCTTGCTTAGCTTGGATTAAACAATTTGATATTGTCAAGCAGTGATTCTTGAACTGAGACAAGAACAGCCCAATTTGGAGGCATGAGCTGTCAAACCTGTTTATTTCACAACCTTCAGTACATTTAACAAGTCACAGTGGTTTCTGCTATACAGCCAAGAGCTCATCAACTATTTGCAGTTGGCCACTGCAGCTTTATTTTCTGGGCTAGTGGACTCAGACACAGCCTAGAAGGCAGGTTCTTGCTGGAGTCTGCAGCAACCATGACCTCTGTGATCCAAAAGAGTCAAAAGAACCAAGCTAAAGCCACTTTTTCCCATGTTACAGGATAGGGACCAAAAGCAGAGGAAAGAAAAGCGTGACTCCAGTGACATCAAGCGCTTCAGAGAGCCTCAGAATAAAGGAGCTTAAGAGATCAGTAGGGAGTTAGGGATAAAAATCAGTCTTTTCCTTTTCACACCTCAGCTTCAGGAATCCATAAATCCCTATCCAAGTCCTTGCAGGAGCTGCTGCCTGTGTGTTTTGGGCCATCTCTTCCCTGACTGCCAAATACAAGAGGGAGCTGGGAGAAGGTGACACCAATTACTCTCTCTCACACTCCTGTTCAGATTCTGTGAAGTTCCACCAAAGGGGATTTTGTTCTCATCTGGTAAGGAGACAACTTCAGAATGCTCTCAAAACCTTATTTAGCCACGAGCCCCACACACTGAGCCTTGTCTTGAACTAGTAAATAAACAGGTCCCACAGGCAGCCCACATGCCATGCAGAGACTACAGCTCATCGTGGCAATAGGACACAGCTTTCAGGCAGGAACACAACTCTATCAGATTCAGATGAGAAGTGCTCAATTCAGATGAGAATTTGGGGGTTTTAAACACTGTTGATAAGCAAGCTGCAGCTGTCTGCAGCTTCCTTCTCTTCAGCCCAGTCACACACACTGTGACACAATATCTCAGAGATCGCCTCGCTAACATTTCATTTTTTTTCAAAAGTATCAGGACTCCAGAGAGCTGATCTGAACCCCCCCTTTAAGCAACAAAGCAAAAGCAAAAAGAGACTGGTGCTCTGCCTTTATCTGTGTTATGTCAATTCTCAGCATCATCTGCCAAGCTGCTGAGAACACAATCCCCCTTCCAGACTATTTATATCTTTTGGGAAAAGGATGCACGCACACCACTTCTGTTTCATTTTTGTTTTGTCAGACAAGTTCTGCTACGTAGTGCAGGAAAGAGGAGGTTAAATGAGCCCAGACATCTCAAAAATTTAGGAGGCATTCAGCTACAGTTAACCCTGTTTTCCAAACTCCCATGCACATGCTCTGCTATGCAGACCAGTTCATCTCACTGCACCAGAAACAAAGCAGACCAGGTAGTGGCTGAACAGCCTTGACTGACTGGCATTTCAAAAGAAAAATAAAAAAGACATACTGAGCCAATTAATAATAAACAAACATTTCCACTACTCACTGTGTTTCAACATCTCTACTAGAAAACCATTCCAAGGGGCTTGGACCTGACAAGACAACTTGCAGCAAGCTAAAACTTAAATCACTTTTATCCAATACAGATGAGCCTTTCTTTTTTCTACAGGGGGAAAAAAATTAGAGAAGCTTTTATGTTATTAACTCTGGAGAGTATAGAGGAAATATTTCTATGGGTATTTAAATAGAAGTGGTTCTTTCTGACACAGTGCTGCCTAGTCAATTAAGGACACAATCACAAAAACATGTCTTACAGCATCATTCTGCCAGTTTGGTCAAAAAACAGGCCACTACTTGACAGGCCAACTCTTGACACTTCAAGAGCAGCTGTGTGGCATTGAGAAATAAGTGCTTTCACAATGACTAGGCACACCAAAACCGACCCAGAATTTACTCAGTGTACCAGAACAACTACTCCAAATCCATTATGGTCTACTGGGCAAACACACACACTAAAATAATAATTCAACTGTGTCAATAACCTTTTTTATTATGCTTTATTCTCCTTCAGTGAGAACTTTGCAAGTTTTCAGAGTTCTCAGCAAATATCAAATTAAGTAGTTATCAGGATCAACACCTGCCCACAGCACACCTGAACTTAGGTCACAATTATGAAATTTTCCATGTCTGTCTATATTGCCAAAACTGCACTTTTTTGGACACAACCCAGCTCAACGTCACCCACTGTGTCTCAAGACAAACATCATTACCAAGTGAGATCTCACACCAGACTCCACACAAGATTGTTGCTCCCTTCTCCCTCCATATCCATTTCATCCTTCATGAGCAAGTCCTGCACCATGGTGTGGGCTGAACTGCCCCCAGAGCTGACAGAAGTGCTTACTCCATCACACCAAACACCTGCATAAGCCAGAAATCACAGGAGAAAAACCAAAATATAGACAAATGAAATAAACACTTGGGGGATCCAAAATAGTCACAACAAATCTTTTACTTGATCCGAAACAAGATTTTTACCTTCTGTCCTGTACTTTCAATGCATTTTACAGGGCAGCAACAGCATGTGGGAACAAGACAAGGAAATGCAGCTTTACAATAAAAGGGGGAAAACATTAAAAGGTATTTGTGGCATGATGGGATATCCTGACCACATTACTGAGGGCTTGTCACGAGACACTCCCATATTTCATGTCTAATCTCAGAGTAAGAAGATAAAATTGATAAGACACATCTGTCTGAGAGCCAGGCATATGACCAAGGTTTTCCAAAAAACAGTGGTTTGGGGTCTCAATGGGAAACATGCAAGGCTTTAAAAGTCTCTCAAAAATCAAAATCTTTACCCATCTTTTACAAAGATACTGTTGAGTGATCTACGAATGTTGGCTCATCTCTCCTGACTATTGGGAGGAACGAAGCCAAATTCCTGCCAAGAGCACAGACTTGTGTTTGACTTGAAGCATGAAAAGTACACAGTCCAGTTTCCTCAAGCTATTCAAATACAGAGACAGTGTGGGTGTATGTATACACGATTAAAAACAACTGAAAAAACAGCCTGGTGGAGCAATAACTGCATCATCCACATCCTGGATAGTTCTGAAGCCCCTATCAGTGCTCAAAAAGCAAAGTGTAACAAAGTGATGTCCTCCCCACCACTGAACTTGCTTGGTTTGAAAAGACTGAAAAAACAAGTTGCCATGACCAAGTGGGAGCTCCTGCATAAATCTTGGTTTATGATACAATAAAATCAACTGTTTCTTTTTATTTAATTACAAATGAATGGCCAAACTCAAAGGTTAAGACATCATCTGCCATTCTGATAAGCAGCAGAAGTCCCAACAACCCTGAGTTTATATATTCAGCTTGGGAACCCCAGAAGTGTATCCCTACCTGTTAAGCCAGCACCAATGCCACAGAAGCTGCTGGAACCTGCTTTTGCACTGCTCTGCACTGTCCTTTCCTGCTGTCCTCTCCCACAGGCCAGGATAACACTTGTGCAGCTACACAGTTATTTTTTGGGTTATTTTTAAGCCAGATAAACTCTCCCATTGGGTGCACCACATAGGCAGGTTCCAGTTTGAACAAGATCCCTGAACTAAGATCCCAGGGATATCCCCTGGGTGGGAGGGCATAAAAAGCTGTTCTCTTCTTCCCAATCTCTGAATCAACAGCACCCAATGCTGTTTATTAGAGTTTCTCCTTCCCTCCTCCAAAGCTTTTGGGGCATACTCAGCTAGTTTATCTTGATCTCAAAGTATAAGGAGAGAAAAAAGACCCCAAAAGTGTCCATCATTATTTCAGGGTACCCTACAAGTTGCTTGATCAACACACCTCTAAAAAGCTGAGTCAAGGAGCAGTTAAAACACAAGCAATGCAAAAACACATGGGGTAGTAGAAGGTAAATATTTTTCAGAATTGCTAAAAATAAGACAGCCAAAAGACCATGACAAATTATTTTAGAATATTTTACACAAAGCACACAAGATTATTTTACAGCCAAGTCCTTCCACAGTAGAAAAAGATGGCAACACAACTGAAAAAATTTGAATACATGCATTTGAAACAAGCCACAGAGTCACTAGGAGCTCCTCACTTACAGAGTATCAAGAAGAGAAATCAACAGCCCTATACCAATTAAATAGTACCTCGTGTCCCCCTGCCATGTGGTGCAGCCAGGAAAAGGCACATGGAACCCAAAGCAGCAGCAGATGAGCTGCTGGTGTTTGAAAGAGTCAGCAGCAGGATGTGAGGTTTAACCTGAAGTGACCAGTGTGGTTCTGGTCAATCACACTCAAAACAGATGAGCTCATCCTACAAATGCACAAAAAGGCAACTAGATGACCAGAAGATCAGGAAGATTGGCTTTTCAGGAAAAACAGCAGAGAAAGCTGCTGGAATTATAACAAGTCCAACCAACAGTGTAAAACTGGAAATTCTTATACATATACTGGAAAATACTGGAAATATACCTCTCATATATTGGAATACTGGAAAAATACTTCTCACCAGTCACAACAGTGGGGGTCTGGAATCAGAATCAACAAGAGCAACTGGACAAAAAGGCAGTTTTTAAAAAAATTAACATTACTTTATTTTAAATGTTTTGTAAGTTAACAAGAGGAGGATTTGAGGACCTGATTGTCTTCAGCAGGTAACCAGACCTGGTAAAGAAGATACCTCCAGACTTATCTATGGTCCTGGTTATGTGCTCTAACAACTGAAATCCTGAAACAACAATAGCTTAGGAAGAAAAATAAAAAAGGAGAGAAAAGCTAAAACTATGTGCATCTTATAACATCTGGCCTATGCTTGTCTTCCTTTAAAATTTTTTTGCAGTATTCAATCACCTGCTCCTTCTGCTCATAACAGCAATCGCTCTCAGCCATCCTAAAGTCTTCCCAAATTGATTAGAGATTAATATTCTTCTATCAAAAAGCAATTAACTTCTCTTATCTGGCATAAACCATAATACATATTTATATCTGAGACCCAAACTTGATTCACTCGGATCAATTTTTTTAGATTGTGGAAAGAGAAATTAAGCTCACACTGTGTTCTGCTTGTCCTTAATAGCCAATACAAGGCACAGAAACTGGAGCAAGAACCCTCAGCTTGTCCTACTTCAGAAAGAACATGCAATTTAATATGGAAATATATTCTACTAGCATGTAAAAAATCCTTTCAGCAGCAAAAGGTGGTGGTCATGACTCAACAAATCATCATTCCCTCCTCTCCAGTCCCATAGAGCCTCAGGGAACAAAGTGCTTTTCAAGTCTGCTGCCTTTTCAGTGAGACAGACCAAAAGCACCAGTAGCCTTTGAATGCTGAGGACTCAGTAGTATTTCTGGTGTTGAGATCACATGGGTTTTCTAGGCTAATGTAGGTAATTTTACATCATATCACAATTCCCTGCTGAAATTTCAATTGATTAAGGCATTATTTATTCCCTGCCCTAAAGCACCATTTAGAATGACTTGCTAAATCTCTGTTGGCTTTACTACTGCAATTGGAATAGCTGGATGTCACAGAAGGAAGAATGATCTCTATGAACTCCTTTAATACCCCACAGAGCAGAGCCTAAATTATTCTGAATATTAAGTTGCAGAAAAACTCATCAGAAGAAAGACAAACAAAAAATGCAACTCAATAATACTTTATTGCCATCTTTCAACCAAATTCAGATTTAATCCTTCAAGAAATAAGCCTAGGTGAGTATGTTCTTAAAAGAAATGTTTTGGCAAATCTTCTTTCTTCTTTAACCTAAAGAAAGTTAAAGGAGGTGTAAGGAATGAAGCCAAAACCAAGTAAAGCATCTCCTGTTGCAATGGGTCACTTCTTTAGAGTGGCTGTGCTACCTTGTGCCTGAAGCTCATTTACCCCAGATCACTTCCCAGCACTTTTTTTGATCCACTGATGATCTTTAGCATCACAGGCACCTTCTGGGGCTCTGTGCCTGCACTCCCTGGAACTGCGCCACTGAAAAAGACAACTTTCCCGAGGTACAGGTTTAGCTTTCATTCCTGCAACCCAACAGATTTTTATTGCACTTTCTTTAAATGTTTCTTTCTCTCCCCAATCTCAATTTTTCCCATTTTAAGTGCAAAGAGGATATTCATTAGAAAAACCCCACAGTAGCAATTCAGTTTCCCTGCCTCCCTGGTCTCATTTGGGAATCTCCCACTTCCTACCAATTTTTAAGGGTCATTCCTCACTTCATTTTCACATAATCCCCAAACAACCATTATCACATCTTTTCTCAGCATGAGATAAAATATAGACTGTGCTTCATAAACAGTGGAGACCTTAAGATTACATTCTTGGTGGGACACAGCATGATAAATATTTCAGGGATGTCTTGAAATACCCTACAATATGCAACACGTGGCCAGTGAAACAAATCTCAAAAACTAGTATATTTTGACTTACTAAACAACAACAAAAAAAAAAAAAAGGAAAAACATACCAAAACCTCCTTCCCCCATCCCACCCTGACCATTGAGCAGGTCAAGTTTCAATTTCCTTTCTAAGGGTGGTAGAAATCCTGACCTACTTAAAGCATGGCAGAGAAAATTATTTTTCATTTTAAATTTAATCATTCCAAAAAAAAAAACCACTTTTTCCTCAAGCTCAAAAATAAATGGCAACTGCTATTCTAGTGCATTAAACCATCTGGTGAATGTCAGACAAACTTTTTGAAGCTAAATTGTAAGGTCATATTCAATGTGACTACTTTTAAGTATTAAAAATAAAGAGAACATGTCAGACCTGTATTAGCTGTGCTGGTATCTCAATCATTTCCTACAGATTGTAGGGAATAAAACCTCAGCCCTACTCCAGTGAAGTTGGAGGGAGCTTCACAGGTTATCAAACACAAAGGACAAAGTGAGCAAACACATTATGCACCATTGCAAAGATGTAACACAAGCTGTTCCCTCAAAGTTGCAGCACATTTCAAAGAAGATTATCACGATGAGAATTTGTGATGTGTATTCAACCTTTCAGTGTTTGTTAGCAGGAAAAGCAACGAGAAGAAGCAGCCCCACGGAGGGAGCGAGACGTGAGACAACTCGTATGAACGGAGGATCGCGAAGAAGAAAGCAAAAACGTTTTAACGAAATACTTTCTGTTCTTGTTAGCATTTATCTCAATCCCCGTTCTGCCACAAACCACACAAAGCAGAACACCCCAGTGAAGCTACTCAGCAGCAGATGCAGATGCTGGGACAACAGGGAGGAGGACACACAGCTGCCTCCCCACACTGGTGAGATGATATGATCAACTTGTTGTCGAATGATCTGAAGTCAGATAAATATCCACAAATCTGTTCTTCATTATGTGAAATTCTTCCCATGCAGAGCAAATTCAGAGTACAGATTGTTGGGATTTTGTGTGTGGCTCGTTTTTATGTGTGGAAATAGCCTGGAAGAGTATTTCTGAATGCCTGTTTTAGCATAAACCCCTACCTGCCACCCTCTGTGGGACTGCTCTAACTTACTCATTTGGCAGAATATTTTTGTTCATGCCCATCTCTGTGTAATGTTAATGGGAAAGAAAAGAGTTCTCCACTTTCATTCACTACTTCAGCTGTAAATATCACATAAAACAACCAAACCCCACCATTTCCCATGGCTACATCCATATGCTTTGTGCCACCACAGCCCACTACTCCCCCTGATTAACTAAAGAGCCACTGAAAACAAGTAAGGAAGAGGAAATCCAGCCCAAGATTCAGATGGTCAGTTCTAGACAATATTTGAGCTGATCTGTTTTATCCAAACATCAGCTGAGGAGCATTCCACAATGCTCCAGGTTCTCTCATAATAAACCACACTGCTCCATAATTATATGGGATCTGTGCACGTACTCAAAAGCAGCATTTATTTAGGCTCACAACTGTATTAAAGGCCATGTGTAAAGAACATTGTTCCTGGCCTGAGAAACAGTGAACAGTATTTTCCCTATCCATATAAATCACACACAATAAATGCTTGATATTATCTAGTGCCACTAAAGCAGTCAAATTAAAACAAATCAGGGGAGAACACCCCTGAGCACACAACTCTAGGAAGTTTGGAACAGAATTTTTATATTCTCTTAGTCTCAATCAAATTGTAAGCTTGTACACAATAATGAAAAAGATTTTTTCTCAACCACCTACTCAAAAAATAAAAATTAAAAATCAACTCATCTATTTAACACGTGTTTTTTTTATCCTACAGATCCTTCCAGAAAGCCATATCCACTAGCAAAACTCATGGTGACCAACAACTGGGAGATCCAGTGAAGACAGAAAATAAAGCAAAGGATGAGTTTTTCAGAAAGCAATGACCCTCCAATTCCTGACATTTTGGGGTGCCCACGTAACACTGACCACCTCTAACTTTCCTGACCAAAGCAAGCTGAAAATGTGCAAACTATTTAATCTCTAATCTCTAAGGAGATACCAGACTGAGTATCTACTCTCATCATTTCATGATGCTATTTTACATTCCTCCTATTTATAACACGTTTTTGTTAATTTCTCTAAAGCTCTCAGACTCCCATGAACTTCAGTGAGACAGACCAAAAGAACCATGAACTTCAGCTACTTCCTTAATTTTCAGCTTTTAAATGGCAATCCGTGCTGCTTCCACCCCCTAAAACCACCTGCAATATTTTGGAGATAGGTGTAAGGTGCTCTATAGTTTACCAGTATTTTCTCCAAGAAACATTAGGATGTTACAGAAAAGTGATCGCCTTCCCTACTCTCAAAAAGCACATAAGCCAAGTTTACTAGTAAAAGATAAAAGGGATCCAAAGATAAGGAAGAGATGGGTTGCTTGTAGATCCTGAAGATTGCAGCCAACAACCAAAGCCTGAAAAGAAGCCAGTTAGGGACACAGGCTGTGGTTCTTGAGTCACGGTGCCGTTGTGCAACTCAGGTATCTAAAAAGCACCTACAACTTAACTGAAAAAGCCATTTACAGCCTATCCAGGGCAGAAAACACCATACTGGGTGTTGTCCTTGGAAAACCCAGTAAAACAAGTTTGGTGACACCCACTGCATAACGACCTGAATCCAATGCACAAAGTTAACCAGTTTAACGAAATTCCCCAGTAAAAACATGCTACACTTGGTTGTGGAAATCAGAAAGATCAGGTCACATTCCCAAGATGACTGAACCCAACAGAGAAAGAATTGCTCTGTCTGTACAGGTGAAACACAACCATTACCTGCTGCCCTGCCACCAACACCTGCCCTCAGTTAACTGGGGCAGGGGAATGTCAACCCCAAAACTACTCATCAACATACCTTAATTAGCTTGCAAAAAAGGGTTGCCCAGGTCATTAGAAATAAATAAATGTGTAAATTAATTCAGTGATCCTAGGGACACAATATTCTTTTCCCTCCATTCAGGACACAGTTCAATGGCTCTTTAAGCTTAGTGCTGTATCTTGACCACTACAATATGCTGAGCCTTCAAAATCATTTTGTATTAAAAAATAGAATACATGACTCAGAGGGTTTTAAGACATAGATGCTTACTCAAAAAAAAAAAAAAAACCTCCACCCCAAAATATCACCTTACCAGCAATATATATTACAGCTTCCAGAACTGACAAGTACTCCTTGGCAAAAATTTCAAGCAATAGAACTGAGGCACCTGTGAAATACTGGGGTTTCTGCAGAAATCAGTATTACTAAACACTGGAAGGAAACTACCCTGCTGACCAGCCCTTAGGTAATTTTAAGGCAACAAGAATGCCAAGATGATCAATTTTCATCTTTTACCTGAAAGTGCTCCAATGGAACAAAGACTCTCCCCCACAAAGGAGTATTTTCTGCTGGTCATTCCCTCTTATCTGGTAGCTGAAGACCTTGACAATACTGATTGGAGCACTCTCACTTCTCAGGGCAGCTGCACTTAAACCACAGAGATACAATCACACTCCACTGCTGCCCGGGCTGTACAGGTGGAATTAAATCTCAGTCAAATTCTCATGGGCTTTAAATGATAAACTGTTAAAACTGTGGGAACGTGCACAGTGGAGCCAGCTTAAACATAATATGGTTTAATTGCATGAAGATGTGAATGCACTAATCAGATAATGTATGTTTAGGTTCTGCTAGGGAGGCAGCAATTGTCACTCTGGGCACAAAGCCTGACAGTTCAAACTGTCACCAGCACCTGCCTTGTACCCCCACCTACACAGCAGTGAACACTGAAAGATAAACCCATGTGATTTCTGCTCAGCAGCTTTTATCAAAACCAGATTCAAGTGAGGCTAAAAGGACTATTAAATGGCCATGCCAAAAGAGGTTCTCTGACAATAAACAATTAACTCACTTTTCACATGCCCAAAATACCCATTTAACAGGCATGTTAACACTCAAGACTTCGTCATTGATAAGCTAAAAATGTGTGGCTGAGCAACAGCTCACAGCTTGTACATTCTCAGACATAACATGTCAAAATGTGAATATGTTCAGGTCTTTTCTACTATGAAAAAAAATTGCCTAATCCTTCAGTCAGTTACTACTGGGAGAGGTGAACAGGCTTCACAGCTCTCAGGGAACTGAGGTCTCGAGAAGATGGGGAAACAAACCCCCCATACTTGGTGGGCTTCAAGAGAGTCCTGGATTCAGCTCCACATACTTATTTGAACAGTCTCACAGGTATCACTGGTAAACAAAAAGCCTGTTCATTACTGTTTGCAAGACCAGGCCCCTCAAGACAATGGCCTACTGAAAGCAAACAAAAAACCCACTACTCAGAAAGGAGAAAAGAAAAAAAACCAGATACAGACACTTGAGAAAACACTTATTACATGCACTGGATAAATCCCATATAACTGGAGTTTTTGCTTTCCCTAGCAACACTGTGTGGGTCCAGGACTGCCCAACATTGCCCTCTGCAAGCAGCCCCAGCAGTGAGGCCATACTTACACCACATATTGTGGAAAACTCACCAGGAACTACTTTTCACTTGCTCTTTGCTACAGACAAATACTCTCCAGTCTTTGTTCAAAAACAAAGACTATAGAAACTAATTATTAGTTTTCAGATTAATATTAAACTACTTAGACTTAGATTATTAAAAGGAGACCTGAACACTCATCCAGAAAAGTGAGAGCCTAAAGTACAACAGGCCACAACCCGCTCTGTTCCACTTTGGACAGCAGCAACAATCTTTCCACTGCTAAAACCAGAAGATATCTCTTCCTTCTCTGCATGAATGACTTGTCAACCATCAAATTCACATGCAGCAGAAAAGCAAGGACAAGAACTGCACTGCCCAAGGGCTGCCCAAGACATGGAGCCTTTCACTCCCTGTTCTGGAGTCAAAAGTGTACATATTTGGGCACAGTACCAGAAGTGCAGACACTCACTCCTGGTTGTCCTCCCTGAAGATCACCTTGTTGCAAAGGTCACAGAGCAGAAATGCTTCCTCTGTGTTTCACAGGCTGCTGATGCCACCTGGGGAAAATGCGTCAAGCCAGTCACTCCCAAAGCATTAAGGAAAACCGGTTACAAGGCAAGACAAAAGCCTTCCTCAACTTTGAGGAGTGTTTACAAATGTGATGAATGCCAGTGTGTCCTAGCATGCCAGCTTGAAAATAAGCACCTGGCCCTTAGCACAAAGGCTGACTCACCTGTACAGCATCTACTCTGCTTTGAAAAGACCCCAAGTTTAACGCTCCTGGGGACACAAAGTACTTCCAGGAGGCTGCTGGGAGCGTGACTTTTCCTGCCCTTCTCTCCCTCTGCACACACCAGCACACACACAAGTTGTGGGATGGCTTCCCAACCCAGGGGACAAGAAGATGGGCACAAAGATGACTTGCAAACACGTGATCTCTCTGATACTGCACAAATCCCCTGTGACACCAGCTCACTTCCTCTGTTCCAAAGGGGGTGAAGAAAAACACCACAGAGATAAGGAGCCACAAATACTTAAATCCATGCTCCACGGCATTCTAACTCCAGTGTTATTTCCCATCCCATCCTGGAGCTCCACTGAAAACTAATGCATGAAACTGAGCAAATACTTTAGCATGAGACACTGTATCAACTAAGTCTGGAGGAAATTGTTTCTTGTTCCTACTATATCTTCTCCTTCCCTGCCCAAATCTGTTTACTTTTTAGACTACAGCTCATTCAAGCATTTTTCCCTTCCTTGCAGAGAACTGTAAGTTGGGACTCATAAAAGGTGTTCTGGCTACTACCAATGTAAACAATGTTTAAATTTTTTTTTTTAAAAAGAGAGAGAGAAAAGAAAAAAGAGCTTGGTGACAACAGCTGTGACACATCAAATATCAAACTTACTTCACTGCCATTCCTCTTACCCTCCAAATAGATTTTGCTTTGTATTACCTTCATTTTCATTTATGTAGAAAAGAAATAGAGGCCAAACAAAACCCACCACTTATCTAGGACCATATTGTGCACCCTCCTGAGTAATCTCTCATACCAGCTTTTCATTCACACTGGTGACATTAGAAGTCCACTGTGAACCAAACCCTCTGCCCAAACTTTGAAAGGACCATGAAAACATCTGGATGAGAAGAGATATGAAAATTCTTCCCCCAGTTCAAGAAGAAAGTTGTCTCCTCCCCATCATAGCTCTTTTCAAATTGCAACACTCTCAGTAATCCACAAGTGATCCTTTCATTTTTGGGAACAAACTTTACATAACACGAAGCGGCAGTTCCTTGCAATTTGTTTAAGTGAAATCCAAACCCAAGCTGCACTGTGTTTGAGCAAAAGACAAATGGAGCCTCTGTAAGCTCAGGCTGTCAGCTAAAACAAACATCTGAACTCACACAGTAGGTCCTGGGGAAATTGTGTGGGATCATTTGAGATCAAAGCTTTTTCTGCATGGCTGACACACACCTACACGGGCACTTTAGGAATGTTACCAGGACAGCACTCTGCTGGCACAGCACTGAAGTCATCAGCAAAGACACATGCAGGTACCTCATACAGATTTATATATTTATTTTTACTGGTATCAAATGGGGCTACTACAAGTGCAAGGTCAAATCTAGTCCTACAGTAGCTTATCCTACTTTTAGATCTGCCCTGCAACCTCTACAAAGCACAAGTGCCCAGGAGCAGTACAAGGAGTTAATTCAGCTGGTAACGAGTCTAAAACCCTAAAAGGGATCACCTTCCTGAACTGATTCACCATTCAGTGCCAAAAAGAGGGCTTGAACACAAGGATGGGACAGGTGTGTGACACAGGGAACACCTGGATTTTAATTAGCTGGAGTAACCAGGGAGGCTCAAGTGGAAGTCAATACACACCTGCAGCAGGTAATTTTTACTTGTCTTCTTAATCACATCACTTCTCTTCCTGTTGTCTTATAAAAGGCATCACCATGATGTCTGATCATGTCCAAAGCATAAAAATATTTTACCCCAATGAGGCCAGTAACAAAGCTCATTTGTGCTGGAAGCAGAGTGTGGGGAGAACCATCACATTTTGGGCATGAGCAATAACAACACCACTGAAAGGGCACAACCACAGGTGCCTGGCAAAGGTAAATATCATAACACAAAATTTAGAGACCTTGAGCAACCTGGTCTAGTAAGAGGTATGCCTGTACATGGCAGGGGGTTTGGTATTACCTGACCTTTAAGGTCCATTCCAACTCCTTACAATTGTATAATAAAACAAAATTTGTAAAAATCCCAAAATTATATTGCAGAGGAAAGCTTAACTAATGCAAATACCCTTTTCTGGAATACCCAACAGCTACTCATAGGACTGGTACATCCTAAGTTTAACACTTTACATTATGAGGCTCTCAAATGGCTGCTTTTCTTTGCAGGGGAAGCAGGCTGTGTATTTGAAGATGAAGTGTTGATGAAAAAGAAGCTCTATATTCCCCTTTCAGCATATATAAAAATGCAGAGACCCCATAAAACCATTATGATTTTTCTCATCAGTAAGATGACACAGCACTGCTTTAACATCACAGGAGAAATACATAGGCATAAAAAGTTTTATATCAAGAATGCTAAAGAAAAGGAAGAAATCAATTATCTTCTTATTCATCAAATATGCTTGATATATACAAAAAGTAATTGATTAAAATACTGTGATTATAACATAAAACACATCCTGCAAAATGAAAAATACCATTTCTATGTCAATAATAGCACCCTACCACATATACATAGGAACCACACTAAGCCTGAGTCCTTATTTTGCAATTTTCTAACTTCTGGATGCTAAACTCTAAAACAAAGCTTGGAATGTAGCCTTTATGTGCAATCTGTACGTTCCTCAACAGACTCCAGGTAACAATACTCGAATTACCCTTGAAGAATCTGGAAAAAAAATTCTGCAGGTATTAGGAAAGAAAAATAAACAGAGTTTTATCAATGTAGTTGCTCCAAACTTGCACCAAAAAAATGCTCTCTCATCATGAAGTGAAGTTGGACTAGTGTATTTACTACAATCCCTAGTCAAAAGCTGACCTAGTCAAGCTAAATACTGGCAAGTACAAGGTCTGGTATCACTCAGAAGATGAGGAACAGCCATTTAAGACCTTTGAATTGATCATATTTAAAGGGGGAGATGACACAAACTTACATCTCTCCCTCATCTCATTCACCTTCAGCTTCTACAGTAAATAGTCCAAGCCAAATATGAGGAGTGACTGTATTAGGACAAACTCCAAGTCTGGTGCTATCAACTCATCTTAAATAAACTGTTTGTCTGTGTTAAGTAAACTATCTAACAGAGAAACAACTGCCAGAAAAACTGATGTGCATTTTTTAGAAGTGAAAATAAATAGTAGGGGATTGATCCTAAAAGTAACCATCACATACAGATTTTCACTATTTCTAGGGGCTGCTTGCATGAGTGAGGCTATGCTGGCTCTCAAGCACCTGATAAACTGCTCCAGTCTTTTGAAACAACAGCCTTGTTAAAACAGTTCCTGCATTCACTCTTCTGTTGTACTGCTCTGCATTCCAAATGATAGGGAATGGGAATTCTACTTAGAAAATTGATTTTTTGTAATTAGCCATCATAAATTCAGTAAAAATGGAAATCACTCCACAGTGGAAGTGTCTGTCACTGATACAGAGCTGGCACTGCCCAGGGTGAAGTCTCAGAACAGACCAGCACGGCAAACATTCACTTCGCTACTTCCACACCAGATCTGGCCTTGTAAGGAAAGTCTCTGAAAGCCTTGAAAATCATTTAGGAACCCATTCAAAAGGTAAAACAGAGTGTTCTTGCAGGGCTGTGCACCAGGGACTGGGATCAGTCCAGAGCAGGGATTCCAGCCCAGCGTGCCGCAGGCACCGCAGGCTGTGCTGCATCTCCCGCAGCTTCCTTCCCCTGGGCAAGGGCCCCGAGGCAGCAGGGCAGAGGTGGCTGAGGGCAGGAATGGCACCACCCTGCCCCATCCTGGCTGGCCGTGCTCTCAGGGACTCACCCCAAACCTGTGCAGTGCCAAGGACACGGCTCCAGAGCTGCCCCTCCCAGGAGATGCCAGCCCAACACCTCCTCTTGGTGTGCCCCGAGAAGAGACCACCAAGGTCAGGTGCAAAGTCTCACCAAAGGTTGAATAAAATTGTAGGGCTGCTTCACATCCCTGACACAGTTCAGGATATCCATATAATAAGCTCAGCATACTGTTTGCATTTGTGAAGCTGCTAAAAAGTGCTTAAAAAGTTGGATTAAAAATATATATAGGAAAACATCCTGCTGGTGTAATGCTGCAAGCAAATCAATGCAAGAAAATAAGAACTGTCAAAAGAAACCAGGATACAAAGGTGTCATGCAAATGCAGCTCCCTCCTGGTACTATACTAAAACTTCTTTTCAAGAAAGTTAATAGATGAAACACAAAATTGCACATTGCCAAGAATGGTATTCATTCCATCCCCCTTCTCTACATTACTCTTTGTATTATTACAAAGGCAATACTATGTGTAGTAGAGAATGTTCCTGGTTATTAAATTTTATGTTTCTCTACTCAGTGGCATCGCATTATATGTGGCCTTTTTCTGCAATTATACCCAAAACACAAATTAAATATTTATGGATCAACGTCAATTATGATTATGAGAAACAATAAAAGGACCATAAATTAAATAATGCAGATAGAACAATAAAGTATTTTCACATGACCAGAACAATGTTTCAGTGTTAATGCTTTCTTATTCTAATTGAAAATGTAATTATGTACTCGTAGGTGTCGTTATTGCATAAAATTTGGTAAACAATACCATTTTTTCAGCATTATGATTCACTCCCAGTAAGAAAAAGCCAAGCAAGCCTGGTTGCTTCTCCCAGCAGTGCAACAATATTGGATGCTTCATAGATGTCTCCAGATTGAGACTGTCCAGAGCGTTGTAGGGCATTTTCACAGCTATTCCTAGACTATTTCCATCTTCTGTAATTAATTATCCACAATTCTATATTTTGTCCAGTATTACCAGCTCCCCCACATACCCAAAATATTTTCCCACTATTGTACTTTTTAACTAAGGAACTAACCCCAGGCTTTCTAAAAAAATTAAAAAAAAAAAAAAAAAAAAAAAAAAGCAAATACTCCATTATGACACTGGGACAACCACCTTGCTGTTTTAAGGTCATTGCCTCTGTTTGCTGAGGCTGATTTTTATTTAAAAAAAATAAAGGTCTGAAACAAAACAGTTTTACCAAACTACCAAAAAACAGCCAAAAGTCATCAGTGACAACTTAAGGAATTGTAAATAACGTGGGACACACTGTTCACAAACAGATCAGATTTATGGTTATATTCAGTTGTTCCTGTTACCTGAAATTAGAATTAGAAGCTCATTAAAAATGAATACATTTCAGAGAATGCAGAGACACAGCATTATATTGATGAAAGCTTCATTAAATTTTCAATGATAGAGCTGCTTCTATATTTGTGGAGGAAGGACACAGTAGAAAGAAGTTGGGACAATTCTCCTTCAAGCAACTTTGCATCTTTCCACTCTCCCTAGAAAACAAATGCTTTTTAAAATAAAATGTTGGACTAATTAGGTGTAACTGAAAGTGACTGTGGTCTGTTATATTCAAGGAATGGTTACTTTCAGGTCAGCACTTATCCTGTATACTTTTGCCAATTATATAACTGATGCTCCAGAAGAAAGAAACAGGAGAAAGAAATGAGGTGTGAATGATCAAGCTCATATAAAACACAGGCTCTGTATGGGTTCTGAACTCAATGGCACAGTCACTTTTTAGAATATTCACTTAAAAAAACCAGTGTATTGGAAATGAAGCCTTACCTAGCAAACAGTAAGAGATAACTTCTTGTGCAAGCAGAAATGTAAATCTATTTATCATAGTCATGCAGTAATGCAGCTTTGTTTTTACTGCAGAGACTGAAGCCAAGAAACAGACCTGTGACAGAAAGCAAACTATACCCAAGCCCACTACTCTACTAAACCAAACTTAGAATATTATCATTGGCAGTTGAGACAATTAAAATCTCCATATGTAACCCAGACTACATGAAAGAACACAGAATCAAAAACGCAAAAGTGAAAATTCAAGCGGTCTGATCCCTCTTGTGGTCGTGCACCACAATATAAATTTATTATATCTCCACATTGTGCTAGCCAGTTTCCTTTGGAAAAAAGGCTTATGCAATCAGGCTGCTACTCAGCTCCTCCCCTCAATATCCATTACCTTATGTCAACTAAGCCAGGCAGCGGGGTAGAGGCCTCAGTGTCTCGTTATTCCTCTAACAACCTGCACGATATATGGCCCAGGCATTACATGTTTTCCTTTACAGTTAAAGTGCATGGCCTGGCAGGCACTGGGATGAGGGGTTGCTCTTTCCAGTTTGTTAGGATCCCACCTCTTGGATGGGCAAAGCTCAGCTAACACACACAGGCAATGCCAGTTTATCCTCAGACCTTGTTTATTCTGCCCTGCTCAAATCCTGCTTCGACACGTTTACTGTTTTTCTCCCCCTCTCCAGTTTTCTTTGGCATGCACAGTCAGCATTAAATAACTGACCTTCTCAACACCACCATGAGGTAGCATTATCCCCACATTACC
This sequence comes from Notiomystis cincta, assembly GCA_013398075.1. Taxonomy (NCBI): domain Eukaryota; kingdom Metazoa; phylum Chordata; class Aves; order Passeriformes; family Notiomystidae; genus Notiomystis; species Notiomystis cincta. The sequence continues at coordinate 45,543 of VZRX01022178.1, read as the reverse complement.
AGATAAGGAAATTAAGCCACCATAATTAATGCTTGAAGCCTGCCCAAATTTCACATTCCTGATTTGAGAGTGATTAGCATTAGTGCTCTATAGGATTTCCTCTGCTCAAAGCCCAGCTCCCAGGGAGGGCAGGAGCAGTTGCACACAGCCTGCACTTCCACAGGGACATCCCATGGGCACAGCAGAGCCCCTACAAAATGCTGCACTCCAGGAACGTGGCCAACTCCATCCCAGGGCTCTGTAAAACAATTCAAACACCTGGGTGCTGCTCCAGCCCAGTGAGGGAACACAGAATCTGCACCCTTCCTTCTTCTCCTGGCCAAGACTTTTGTATCCAGGCTTGGCCAATTTCCATTTAGACACCTCCAGCCCTTCACCACAATTTCAAGCACACACACTCACTATCCTACCTCCAAAATTCCCACAGCCACGGCCTCCCCGTGCCTTCATCCTCCAGGAACTTCACATCTTGCTGCACACTTCTTTAGCTCCAGTTTCCTCAGTTTTCCAAGAGTGTCCTAAATCCTCCCCAGCCCAGTCATCACTCCTCCTCTCAACTTCTCCTGTAGTCATGTCCCTTTCTCCAAGCAAGTCTCCCTCGTGATCTTGGCAGCTTCCTTTACTGCCAGAGAGTCAGACTGGGAGCCACCCTCCCCTTTCAACCACTACAGCATTTTGGTTTCCCCAGAGCTACAAGGAGCTTCCCAGTCACACCTTCCTTGCAGAAGAGAAGGCTCCCTCCCAAAAACTCTCAGCTGGCAGCAAAGGCTCCCTTACAGACCCCATGCACTTTGAGTTCCCTAACTTCATGCCAAGAAATAAATCTCCAAGGGACTGTTTCACTCATACATCGAGATCCTGCCCATGTGAAGGCAGCTAATTCTGCTCAGACCTCCTGTATTACATTTGTCCAAAACAAGGCAGACAGAATAGAAATCAAAGGTTTGTTTTGCAAAATTTTGTTGCAAGAGTAGAAACAAAAAAATTCAAAGAAATGCAGCAGACTAAGCTCAACAGACAAGTAACTTTCCAGCTCCTGAACTCCTCCAAGCCTGCTCAGCTGACAATGTTCAGCAACATCCATCCCATCACCCTGGCACTGCCCTCAGTCCTGCTAACCTCCCTCTCTCCCTTTACACAACACAACCATACCCCAAAACTAAAGATAACTTTTCATTTTTTTCCTAGAACAAGGGATCTTGGGGATTTAAAGGCAGCCTCCCATTTCTAGTTCACAGCACATCAGTCACAAGCTTATCAAACTACACAACTGCCACTGACAAGTCTTTCCTGACACCGTCCAGGGTGTGTAAGGACTATTTTTTCAGTCTTTTAAAGCCTACAGACACTGCTCCCAGAACAATCTGGACTCTTCTGTTTACACAAGGCTATTCATATACTCATGGTAAAGATTATCTAGCCACTAGTTACACCTACAGATTGTTCAGCTCCTAATCCCCACAAAGATAGCTTTTTTTTTTTTACAGATAAACACATGACACCCTGCAAGTAAGGATGACAAAGAAGTTAAACATTTGTCTGCCTGTACTTGTCTGGGACCAGAGATGTTCCTCCTTCACCCTGGCTCTGAGGGCAGCTCTTGCAATACATTAATCCCAGCGTCAGACTTTCCTGCCCAGTTAGACCCAACACTTCCCATTCCAGCTCAGCAGTCTCAAGGTGTCAACATTGGCCAAACCACTCCCTTGCCTTCTGCTGTCTAGGAACATCAGTACTTCTTTGTCATCCTGGCAGAGACTGGCAGTCTGGCCACACTTCTTGGAACTAATAAAAAAACTGAAAAGTACAACATTCTTGGGAACTTTCAGCTGAATACTCCTTCTTAAAAGAAAATCAACAAAATACCTTTTTACTCACTCTCTCCCATCCCACTATTTCCTAACTCTCAGCAGAGCCACTTGCCTTCTTTATAATGTTGAAGAAGTTGTCATGCTCACGTGAAGGCCAGGATTCTGCAAATACTTAGATATAATCTAACCTTAGTGGCAGCCATTGAGGCAGGACTGTGTGGGCACAGCAAAAATCACTACCTCATGTTTCTCAATTCAAAGCCAAAATATTTATCAGACCAGATGACTTCCTCATTGTTTCTTTGTGGCAGAGCCATCTTGTTCTCAATGATCTGAACTTACCCACATTCCACACAAAAGTAACCTGGCAAGAATTTCTTTATACATGCTCTCCCCCCACAAGTTATATTCAAAACGAGACCAACTTAGTATCATTCTCAGGGCATCAAAAATGTGTTCAGCTATGACAAAGTTTAATTTTGTCACACAGCAGCAGTTCCTGCTACGATCTTTTCTCAGATCTGGTCTTGTCAAAATTAATTATTGCAAAATATTTTTTAAAAGAGAGAAAACAGGTAAATGTCTTTAGAAAATTCAGATCGCTGTTAGGACTATTACTTGTGACTTTTATTGCAGACAGAGTGGTCTGTGAGGAAACACCCACTGCTCCCTGCACATCATCAAACCAAAAGAGCAACATGACACTCAAGTGTCCCCAGTGCAAGCTCAGCACGGTGCCTGTCCCACAGTCTGTTACTGTCACGGAATTCTTTTCTTTATTTCCTAACTAGGTGTGAACAGTGGAGTACTCAATTCAACTTCCAGAATGTTGATCTGGCTTTTCTTTAAACTTCACCTTGTCTGGTGGGGAGGAACAACCAACCAAAGCCCCAAACAAAGAACATGCACACAAATGCAACTTCTGACTACACCAAGAAGGCACTTCTGGATCTGCCCTGCTGTGAATTTACAGTTACCAAGATACATGTACTTTCCAAAATGACTCAGGAATCTATTTGCTTAATTTCATAAATATTAAACCTATGTATATGGCTTATTAACATCTGCCAGCTAATGCAACCACACAGAAGCAAGCCCATTGTCCTTTTTCCTCACAAACCCGCAGAATTATTGGCTTCAATTAAAATGAAGTAGATGCAATTAAAAGAAAGAGAAAAGAAAAACCTGCCTAATATGAAATTGTTTAAACAGCTCTTGTGTTTGCCTTTTGAGAAGCACTTGTTTTCACTACAGAGATTTACTACACCTGTGTCAGACCTAACATTTACCCAAGCCAGAAGGGGCCAAGCACGTTGGAAGACTCCTCAAGCTGGGCACCCAAATCCATTTCCAGAAGCACAGAATGGGCTGGATTGGAAGGGACCTTAAAGATCATCTCATTCCAGTCCCCTGCCACGTGCAGAGACACCTTTCACTGGAACAGATTACTCAGAGCTCCATCCAGTTTGTTCTTGAACACTCCCAGAATGGGGCAGCCACAGCTTCTCTGGGCAACCTACGCCAGAACCTCACCACCCCCACAGTAAAGAACTTTTTTCTAATAACTAATCTAAACCTGTTCTCTTTCAGTGTGAAGCCATTCCCCCCTGTCCTGTCACTGCATGCTCCTGTAAAGTCTCCAATCCAAGCTGCAGATTTAAGCAGACTGAATTTTCAGAACCAAGGAAAAAGAATTTACTTTTCCATTTACTGACTGGAGAGACAGGATATAAACAACAGCTTTCCTTTTGCCAAGGTCACAAGGAGCAGAACCATAACTTAAATTTCCAAAAAGTACTTACAGGGAATGAAGAGTAGAGCTCTGTGAGCTTTGCTAAGCAGACAAGAAGTATTAGCAAGCAGACATAGCAATTGATAGCTCAACAGAGAAAAGAGAAGATTTTCTAAATATGCCAGTTTTAAAACAAAAGAATTAAACTGAAGCATTAACACCACTTCATCAGAAGTATCAAGACCATGACTCAGAGCCAAATGTAAAAGCAAATATTCACTGTCAAAACTGGATGGCAGAAGGAAGTAACCTCCTGGGTATTTCAGCAATGATTTAATCACCTCCCATGACTAACTTGTAGAGACTTTAGAAGACTAATGGGATGGAACAGGATCCAAAGAGCATCTAATCCCAATTAATAAAACCAGGAATAACTCCAAAAAGACAAAGAAGAAAGATGACCTAGATTTTTGTTCCCTAAGAAGTCAGGAAAAAGCTTTCTTTCTGAGGGAATACATCCCACTTAACGAAAACTTTGCTTCTTCCTCAGAGGAAGTAGACAGACTTTGATTGTGCAATTACTTCAATCAAGCATCACTTAAAAGTCTCATAGTAGATCTGACAAAACGAGTAAAAACCTCCCTGATGTGTCTCCCAAGTCACACAGAGGAAACTAAGAGAATTCTCTCAGAGGTCAAAACTGTTGGGAATAAAACACATTTATGTATTTCATTACTTATCTCCCCTAAGCAATGTAGGCATTTTCAGGACCACACCAAATTCCTGTTCTGGTTGAGATTTTCAACTGCTTTAATCCACCAAGACTATTCATGCTTTTCATACAAGTAAGGATTTACCATCCATGAGTCTAATTTGAGGTGTGATATGGTAATAACAGCAAAAAAACCAAGCCTCAGAGACAAAATAGAACACTTGCTCTCCCAGATAAGCCAACTTTTATAGCATGCAGCTTCACAAAATGGTAAAAAAAGCTAGATTAACATTGTGCCATAGGAAGGTCCTTCCTTCCACTTTATTGCTACCTCATTTGTAGGCACAGATTCCTACAGATGACCTTGCACCACCTCTGATGTCCAGGTAACCATTCACAAGCCACTTCAACTCACTAGTTCTGTACAAACAGCATTAACTGACCAAAAAAGGTCATTTTCTGCCAGGTTAGCAAACTAGATCAGCTCCTGCCAAGGGTCTGCCAAGTACCAAAGTCTGGTGGCTCTTTTCCTTGTGCCTGCTGCCTGTTCACAAATCCTGAATCCACACTTCCATGCTGAACCAGCACACTCATACTGTCTGCACTCCAAAGCCCACACACCACTTTCTTTGGCCTAAAAACCATATATATTACAGCCAACCTTTATGTTTACAAATGACAGTCCTGAATCATTGTCCTTGTATATCCTGCATTCACGGTATTTTCTTTAGAAAAAAACCTTGCCAAATAAAATTCAAATGCATATTTAAGGCCCCCTAATTCCCACATGCTCAAGTTAAAAGTTACAGGTCTGACAGATCTTCACTGCCTACCTCTAGTTTAGACTTCTTCACTCAAACTGACTTGGCTGAAATACAGTTTTCTGTTATTTTCCACAGTCTCCAGGGCTTCCCCCCCATCCTAGAAGAAAGGCATTTTCTTGAACCACACTGCAGAGAAGAATGCAGCAGGAAGCCAAGCCATCCTTTCACTTGGAAGGGGTTTAAACAAGAAGATTCCAAACTGTTTTCCAACAAGTCCAGCCCCACGCACTGGCATGAGACCCCATTCCCCTGAATCCACCAGGGATGTGCCTACTTCTACCTCCCAGGGAATCTGACAGCCAAAAAACTCCAAAAGCTCCTGACATTAAAATAAAGATGCAAATAATGAAACCTCTGTTTCTTCATCTGTGCGAGCGTTAACACCGCAATTAAAGCTCTCCAAGGATGCACTTCCCCCCTAATGAATCCCTGGAAACACCCTAACAGGGTGCAGGGCAGATTAGAGAATCCCCACAACACAACTTGGTGAATTGATGTCTCCCCTGAGCAACACAAAGCTGGGCCTAGAGACAGTGAGCTTTTTTACACTCTCTTCGTTCTGAAGCCTTATTAACAAATGAAATGAGAAATAAATACATCTCCCTCTGGGAAGAGGAGAAAAAAAAATGATAAAAAAAAGATACCTTTCCATAAGTCTCCTGAAGACAGGAAAGAGACCAGAAAAGCTTACGAAAGAGCAAGTTCATAAACCACCATCTAAGGTTGTGGCAGTACATGAACAAATCCAAAACCACACTGGCAGCAGCTGAAATTGAGCTTCCCAGTTTTCTGTGGAGGCTGCTCTGGTCCCTGAACCCTCATCTCCCAGAGATGTCAAGCTTGGAAAGACACTTGGCCGAGACAGCACAACAGCTGGCCTGAGACTGGGGAAGAAAAGGAGTTTCTTTGCTTTTGCTGGTCTGCAGACACATTTCCTCTCTCTACAAGCCAGGATGGCTCACAGGTAGCTGGAGCACCAGGACTGACGCCTAAGGAAGAGCTTTACATTCCAGTTTCCTTCCTGCTCCCTGTAAAAGGCAGTGGGATAACAAAGGTGAACCAGCAGTCCCAATTAACTACCTTTTTTTACCTAACATTTTTGTGTCTCCTCGTTGGAGACCATATGGTCCAAGTTTACAGCCAAGAATAAATCTCTTTACCCACTCCTGTTTGCAGTAACAACCTTAACGTTCTTTTAATGCAGGTTTGGGTGGATGCATTTCCTTTCCTCTTCATGTAAGTAAATCATTGAGATATGCTTAACCTGCCTCCTAAAACTCAACACAGGCCATGAAATCCAAGCAGGCAGAGTAGAAGATAATTCATGGTCTCAAGTGAAGCCAGGTGGATTACAACTCCATTGGCAAGCATGCACCCAGCATCTGTGTGCTTAGGAAAGACTCTAGGAATTGTCTGAATTACCAAAAGCTGTCATGCATGCACAATGGATTTTGAATATAATTCTTGAGTGAACTTCTAAAAGAAAGTAAAGTCATTACTGCACCTTAGAAAATAATGCATTACAGGACTTATTCAAGCATTGCTCCATAATTAGACACACTTTTCCATGCACAAAACTTTCTTTAAAACCAAGTATCTGATGCCTTGAACCTCTGTTATACTTAAGAAAATAAACATTAAAAGACATTCATTATTCTTGAACTATGCATTTCCTTACTAAGTCCCATCCTAGAACAACTTTTAACTGCTAATTTATCATCCTCCCTCCCAGTGACAGGGAAGATTTATAGTGGAAAAGGCTTTTTTAACACTAGTCTGATGCCAAAAACACATGGTGTTAGACTTTTGGTGATACTGGTCAAGAAGCAATAACCAAGGAAAACAAACTACCAAGAAATCATCCCAAAAAAAATCCATTCCCACAACTGGAAGGCTTGGCAAGGTTCTATTGGAACAAACTGCAACGGAATCCCAACCTGAAGGCTGTTTACAAAAGACCAAATGTCCAATTTCATCCTCCTGCAGCCACCTGCCTGTCCCTTATCTCCACTGCAGCACTGCTGTGCTTATCAGCACTCTGATCCCACTCTGCCACGAGCACATTCCAGAGCCCCACTGACCAAACCAAGCAAGCAGCATTAGGAGAAAGCCACTGTGAGTTTTCTAACACAGGGCAAAGCCACTGACACACAAAGAGATGAGGAAGGAGAAATGCTGCCTGCACGCTACTGCCAAAATCCAGGACCAATCTGACAGCAGGATCAAGGTCACAGCAAGAAAGAGATGGGAGGCCAACACAGGGACTCTCACACATAGCATCTACCTCAGATGAGATTTAAATTAATGAAGTGAGGAACAGGAGAAGAATGAACAGCCAAACCTCCAAAGCACAGGATTTCATTGCAAGAGGAGCCCTCACTCCAGCCATCTGTCAAAAAAGAAAGAAAAACCAGGACATCTGTTGCCCAACAAGTTCTCAGATAGTCTGAGGTAGGGTTTTTTTATATAAGAGGTGAGAAGGGAAAAAAAAGGGGGGGGGGAAATAAAGCATGATAAAAGGAACAGCTCTTCTCATTTCATTCTAATGAGAGGGGAAGAACTGCCTAAGAACATGAAAGTGGAAACAACCTGGCAGACAGAAGGCATAAGAAGATAACTCTCACAGTTCTTCAGAAGGGAAACAGAGAGTGACAAAATGAATGAAATGAACTCATGGTAAAACTACAAGCTTTCTGAAACCCAGATGAAACAAAGATCTGAAGCTTACAGACAAATCACCTCAGCTAAGTACAGGCTCTTGGATAGTTTAAAATTCAAGTTATTTTGCACAAGTGCAAATTGCATCACTGGAGGTCACTTCATTAAGTGAACAGCACAGTTGACAGAATAGGAAAGGTCAGGGCTTTAGGAAAGAAAGTACCAGGAGGCAGCAGTGCAGGTAAAATGAAAATACTCCTTCAGAATGCCTGCAGTGCGAGAAAGCGCAGCCGAAGCAGCAGCGCATTAACCCACTATTCAGTGAGAGGGAAAATCTCTAACAGATGATGCCAAAGCACTTGGGGCATTTTCTGCATCAATCTCCACTCAGTAAGATGGATTAGCTGGCTAATGTAACTCATAGCAGAGCAGAAGGAGCAGGAGCCCAAGCTAGAACTGGGAAACGCATTACAGCAACTGCTCCAAGCCTCCCGAGCCAGCAAAGCCACGGCTCTGAACTTTCCATGCAGATTTATCGGCACACTTCAAAGGAAAGGCACCAGAAAGGCACCAGAAAGGCACTGTGCTTCTGCAGACAGCTTAATGAGCTTCCAGAAACCTGTGGGCTACATCCAGGGGTTACAGCATTAGGACTACCTCAAGGTTTTCAAATCTGGTAGATGTAATGTTTACCCTTTGAGAACTGACAAAAGCAGTCTTGGATTATCTCTGCTCTCTGCTTTAAATTCCAACAATCTAAAGAAGGACTAAAGCACCTGGCTCTGAAGAGCAGGAAACAAGTACAGGAAAACACAGACCAGAGTCAGGCTTAACATCAGATCCTGGGACGATGCCAAAATAATCTGAGAAAAAAAAACTATCTCCTGCATATTTCAGATAACAGAACAGATGAGATTCAACACACAATTTCCTAGGAACAAATCATATCAAAGGAATATAATTCCCTCCAATGGCCCAGCAACAACATAGGCAGTGAAACAGCAACTACAGGCAATATAGTTTTGGTTTAACTGGACTTTTGACACTCAAACTGAGTGTCTAAACACTCAGTATAATCTAAACGAAAGCGGAACATACTGAAGTAATCAGAGATTATCAAACAACCACACCCAGAGATAAGGTATGATTACTTCAGTCAGAGAAAAGAATTGGTAGCAAGCTTATTCACATGGCTCTAATCTTTCCACATTCTCCACTGTTACAGAAAGTAACCAGGGGAAGAGGGTTATTTAGCAATGAACTCACTGCAGGAGACTTCATATTTTGCACTGCCTTGGTTGGATTTCTTATGGTCACAAGCAATGATTTCCAGTATCTCCTAGAAAACATTTTATCCACAAACTACACACTGGAAAATATCAGGATGTTAGGAGAATAATCTCTGACAGGCACAAAAACTTGGATGGAGGGTCTCAGAATCCAAAGTCATTTGAAGCAAGTGCAAAAAGTCACCTGAAGTAACAACTTGTTTACCAGAGCAAAAAGGTAATAGCAATAATCTGCACAACATAACAGGGAAAGCAAGCTTGAATTCAGTTCTGCTCACAGATAAGCTGAGTGGTAAAGTGCTAAAAAATCTGGGGTTTATGCTCAACAGAATTCAAACAGCAAAAAAACAAATACTCATCATCCTGCCTGGATGAAACGCAGGTATGAAAAGTATATGAAATACTTTTGACTCTGGGTGTTGTACTGAGGACTCAGATGGGACACCACATCCAGTTCCAACAAAATCCAAACCAAGTGGAAAATCCCTAAAAAACCCAGTGAGAACAGACCCCAAATTTAATAAAAAATAATTTTTTTAAAACCACTGAAGAGAGGAGACTGAAGCAAAGGAACTTCTTCAGAGTGAAAAACACCAAAGAGAAAGGCCTCAAAATATTCCACACATTCCTGAAGAAGAGAAGTAATAAAGAACTCACAAGTGTATAAAACTCATGGTAGAGTTCTTAAATGCTTCAACTATAGCAAATAAATTTAGATTGGAAATAAGCAGTAGTATTTTCAATGGTAAGAACTGCAAAATATCAGAACAGACTAAGGATAAATCTCCATGAGAAACTTATGTTGGCTCATTTGCTTTGGGAGCTAATTAAACATTCCTTCCTTGTGACTGAAATATGGTGAAATTATGAGAACAAGTGCCAATGACCTCCCTTCATTCACAGGTGGGTCATCTGAGCTTCCAGCTTCTAGATGGGTTATTATGGAAATTGATTAACCATTACTAAGAAACAACTTCCAGCATGAAGGCTCTGCAGCACTGCATGGGAACAATAATAGACACACAACCCTCAAGGAGCTCTTGGAAGGCAAATACAGGGGAAAAGTGGCCCACTTGAACCACATCGAGATGGAGAGTCCTTAATTGCAACAAAAACAAAGAAACCCAGAGATCCTACTCTGCAACAGAGATGCAAACAACAAGAGCTGGGGAGAGCAGGGGCAGCCCTTGTGCAGAAACAAGAACCAAACAGGAACATCAACCCCAAACACGGTGTCAGCAACTGCTCCCAGGGAAGCAGAAAACACCATTAATTACCCCAAGCAAAACTCAGTTACCAAAAAAAGCCCAAAACGATTGAGAACCAAGGCAGGAGAGCAAAGTGAGACATGCTGTCCTCTGCTGGAAGCGGCTCTGGAGGAGCCTGACAGCACATCAGGACCACTTGGATCACGTCCTTTGATCTCGGCCGAATTCACGATCGACGCCTCGTTTAAACCCGCACAGCTCAGCCCAAACGGGGCTGCTGAACTCGAGCAAAGGCTGCCCCGTACAGACAGCGCTGCCGAGGCCACCTCTCCCACACCACCACACCTTCGCCGTGCCTGCAGGGCCACAGAGAACAGGAGCAGGGAACAGCAAACTCACTCTTTCCTACCCACAATAATTCTTTAATTCACTTCCTTCACCCTGCTCACGCACAACAACGTGCTAAGGCAAGCAAAAGCTCTCAGGCTGCACATTTTCAGTGTAATTCACATGTAGTTTAAACACACACACATCACAGGAGAGATGAATAGACACAAAATGCCTTAAACAAACATTCAAAATATAGAAAGGGCTGCTATTGCAGGGCTTCTGTGGTTTACATCGAGAAAGAGTTTAGAGTTCAGCCTTTTAAACTCCCACACCAGCTAAGGATGTGGATATGGAAGTGAATGAGTTCAGGCTATTTGTGACCCACCAGACAGTGATGGGCGGTATCTAAGGGTTGAGTTTGGGGAGAAAAGAAAAAAAAAGTCATGACTGTTCTAGGAATAAAAATAAAATAAAAAACACGAATGAGTTAAGACTACCACAAGCACAGGTTCGCAAGAGTTTTCCGACATTTAAACCAGCACCAAACCTTCAGCGAAACACTCTTCATTCAGCAGAATTAACACATTAAAAGACGACAACAAAACACCTTTTTTTCTTTACTGCTCGAGCCCAGTTTCAAATAAGAAACGCTTCACTCCACGGGCAATGTACTTCCCTGCGCTCCCCGCCTGGCACGGCGCAGCCCCGCGGGACAGGAGCCCGGCCCNNNAGCCCGGCCCGCCCTCCCGCCGTGTCCAGGGGCTCCTCTCCCCTTCCCTCGGGGGTTTCACCGCACAGAAGGCACCGGGGCAGCGCCGCAAACCCACACCGGACCGGACCGGGCCGACGCGGCCCCTGCGGGGCAGCAAAGGGCGGCACGGGCGGCCCGGAGNACTCGCCTACGGCTAAGCAACCAAGCAGAACCACAGGATCAATGACTGCGGGGAAGAGCGCAGTGTCAAGCAGACCGCGGCACCGAGTGCCACGTCCGGGCTTTCCTGAAGCCTCCACCGCGTCCCTGCGCAGCCCGTTCCAATGTCGAATCGCCCTTCCTGCGGAGAAATCCCCCCTGATGTCCAGCCTAAACCTCCACTGGCGCACCTTAGGACCGTGTCCTCTCATCCCGTCCTGGCAGAGCCACACCTGGCCACAGCCTTCTGCCAGGGAACCGCAGACAGTGATAAAGCCACCCCGAGTCTCCTTTTCTCCAGCAGAAACACCCTCAGCTCTCCCACCCTCCCACAGCTCTTGTACTCCCGACCCTTCCCAGCTCCGCTACCCTTCTCTGGACTCGCTCCAGCACTCCAATGACTTTCTTGAAGTGAGGGGGCCAGAAGCGGATACAACACTCCCTCACGCCCGGCCACGATAGAGCCGGGAGGGTTTTGCCCCTTCCCTTTCCAGGGCCAGCCGCCGGTGACGGGAACGGCCGGGAGCCGCCGCTTCCCGGGGGCTCCAGGTGGAGACGGGAGCGGGGGG
>VZRX01022178.1:8706-31814 GCA_013398075.1 Notiomystis cincta | reverse complement strand
TCCGCCGGCAGCGGCGGCAGCGCGGGCCGGGGTCTCCCCCTTCCCGCGGGCCGGGGGCGGCAGGCTGAGCCCGGAGGGTCCGGCGGCGCTCCCCGGCCCTGCCTCACCTCCCAGCGCTCTGCCAAATGGCCGCGGCCGGTCTCACACGTGTGGACACCCCGGGCCGGCGGAGGGGGGCCCAGGCAGCCCCCTTCGGTCGCCGGGCTGGGGGAGTTTATTTACAGCTCCATAACCCAGTCTGTAAAGTTTCTCCTCGGCGAGTGTTTGGTTTGATGTGTTCTGTTCTAAGGAACCTTCCTCCCTTGGCTTGAATATTCGTTTAAAGTGCCTTGTAAAGGCAAAACACACCAAAAAAATTATTCGTGGAAACTCTCACATACTTGTGTTAAAGCAAGAAGTGCGCCTTGGTGCAGAGCTCTTGGCACGCCGTGGTAATGCAATGTCATCTCTCCATCTTTTCCCACAGCGAGTCAGATGGCAACCCTAGCACAGAAGATGAATCCAGTAAGGGGCGGGAGGATTTATCTCCCCATCCACTCTCCAGCTCATCCGATGGCGTTACCAGCCTCAGCCTTCCTGGCCACATGGAGCCTGTCTACATGCAGCAGCTTGGAAACACTAAAATAGCATTGAGCTCGTCTGGTGTCTTGCTGAATGGGAACCTCATGCCTGCCAGTACCTCTCCTGTCTTCCTCAATGGTAGCTCCTTTCTTCAGGGACCCAACGGTGTCATACTCAACGGACTCAGCGTGGGCACCTCGCAGACTGTTACCCTAAATTCGCCCAAAACCGCGTCGAGTGTTGTGAGCAACGGCGTGTCCATCACTGACATACTGTCATCGTCATCCTCAGAAGATGTTAAAGACTTCAAACTCCTCCAGGCTTCAGTCCCCAATGCCACAGCAGCCTTCAGCCCTAGCAACATCCCGGTCACTTTCCCAGGATTGATACCGAGCTCGGAGGTGAAAAGGGAAGGCGTAGAAACCGCTGCTTCCCAGGACGGAGGCTCCGTAGTTACTTTTACTGCTCCTGTCCAAATAAACCAGTATGGCATTGTCCAGATCCCAAATTCAGGAACAAATGGCCAGCTGCTGAACGGAAGCATTGGTTTTTCTTCTCTGCAGCTGCCTCCTGTTTCTGTGGCAGCTTCACAAGGTAAAAGCTTTGCCTCTTGCAGTAAGAGGCATGAGAAAAAGTTGGAATCAGGCACACGTAGCATTTTAGAAGCTGTGGTCCTTTTCTTCCAAGGTATCAACATTGTATCTCAGCCATAGCCACGCACAGAACATCAAATAATACCGTTTGCCTGCCTTTATAGTGGGTTATGCTTGTGGGCAGACTGTTAGATGAGGCTGAGCTCCTCTGTTAAGAGCGTGGAAGGAGGTCTGGTAATTTACACCCCTTTCATCTCATGCTGTTCACAGAAGTCTGTGATAAGAGTCTTCACAAACATCTGTAAATTTTACATGTTTCAGTAATTCAAAATATTCCCCATTTGCCATTGAATTCTTTTAATGAGAAGGTCCATAAAAATGAAAATTATGGCAGCTGGAAATTGTTACTGTTGTTGTTCTTGTGGTGGTTGTTTTGGGTTTTTGTTTTCTTAACGAAGGCATTTCACAAAAATACATTTTGAATTACTGTAGACACAACAAGACCAAGCAGTTGCTTGTACATTTTCTGTTCCATAATTAAGAAAGATTAAACTTGAGGGAAACAATAGAAGTAAGCACTGGCTCGTAGATATAAAATGTGGGGCTATTTGGATAAAACTGCCCTCAGTCCAAGGGAAATATGTCATCACAGGTTCATGTGCCAAGTGTGCAGGCTCCTCCCTGAGTTTGCTTTAGAGTTGGTCTTAATATACCATAGTCTGAATCTTGCAGCTGGCCAGGAAGAATCCCAGGGAGCACAAAGCTAGTTCTGGATCCCTTTTTTTGTAGCAGGTCAGTTAAAAAGCACAGTTGAACATCTTTGTTACTCATTGGCCACTTTATCTTTGATTATGAAAATTATTAAACTGGAATGATTCTCTCTAGTTTCAGGAGCTGTGAATATTATAATGAAAGTCAAATTGTGCTCCTGTGCTTCTTTGAAGTTAATGTATATAGGGTGTGAATTATTCTTGCTGAAGCACAGGGAGGAACACTGAAGCTGTATGACCACATTTCAAATGGCTGCACAATTATAAGGTCCTAAAATGTGGCACTCACAGGCACTGGAAGTTATTGGTACATAGTTTAACCAAGATTAAAGAGAAAAGATATTTAGTCTGAATGCCACCTGTAATTACTAAAGCCACTTAATCCACATGCTCCAAGGCATAAACCAACAGCCAGCAAAGGTGAGGAAGAAAGTTCTGTCCTTTAAGTATTGTAGGACTATTGTATTTGAAAATCCTAAGATTACTACTAATCTCTCCTCTGACTATTTTCCCCATTGTTAAAAATACTCATTCCCTACTGGAGAGTGATTCACCATATGTCTGGTACAGAGGAAAGTTTTGGTTTTCTCAACACGAGATGGATGGAAGAAGCTGGCTGCCTATTCCAAGTGAAGTGTGCTGCAGGCTAATTGGAGTAAGCCATAGTAAATAATACTGACAGGTACCTTCAAGTTACCTGGCTTTATTATTCTAGTTTAGCTGTGTGCATAACATCTTCCAAAAAATTGTCATTGATTAACTGAAATTAATGAGGAGCTAAAATATTCCTCATGTGAGAAATTAATCTTTGGTGCTGTTCTAAAAAATTCAGCTGTGTCCAACTGTAGTCTCTTATATTAAACTGCCTTTGAGAAAGAGAGGTGTTCCAAGTGGGACTCAGTCCCAAGAGCCAGTATTTCTTATTTTAGGAATTACCATAATGACAACTGACATGGCATGTCCAGTGAAAACAACTTCAGGTCATCTCTGGCCACCGCTCCTTGCCTTGGCTCGCTGCAACATCACGCGAGCAGTGCCATGGCTTTCAGCAAGGGCAGGCAGTGCTGGGGCACTCTTCACAGTGTGCTGGATGTGGTAGGGTTAGGATTTCAGGGAAACACAATAAAGCAAGGTGAAAGGGAATGGAGCTGAGTGCTCGGTTAAGGCGATAGAAATGACCGGTTTTTCGTGTTCTCTGTGCGGGTTGACTGGGGCAGGTTCTGCCCAGCAGTAGTGGATTTCATGTGACGTGTCTCCAGTTCCCACACACAAGCTGTAGTCTGTCACTGAACTATCTTTAATAGCTTTTCATGCTTCTATTCTTAGATAGAAATTGAGTGGTGGCAACTAGTGAAGGCCAAAGCACATTCATTTTAGTCACATGGCTGGGGACTGTTTGCCCCTTAATGAGAGTCTGAAAGATACCTAATCTAATACACCAGAAACTTTTTTTTTTTAAACTTTCTAGAAGCAATTTCTACTAACAGCATTGATTTCTTTATACCAAGTTTTCTCTCATCTGCTACAAAAATTGCTGTTCAGTGTTGCATCAAATATTAGTGTATGTGTATACTGCAAAGGTAAAAAAGACCAGGGCTGCATAACTCTGTGCCAGCTGTAATATCTGTTTTCCTTTCTTTTGCCTCCCTTTCCCTAGGTAATGTTTCAGTAAACCCCAGCACATCTGATGGAGGAACTTTTACAACTGAATCTTCACCAGTGCAGCAAGGAAAGGTTTTCTTCAGCCCCCTCGCTCCGAGTGCAGTGGTTTATACAGTTCCCAACTCGGGCCAGGCTGTAGGATCTGTCAAGCAAGAGGGACTGGAAAGAAGCCTGGTGTTTTCCCAGTTGATGCCAGTCAGTCAGAACACACAGCTGAACGTCAACATGTCTTCTGAAAATATATCCAGCGCAGGACTCCAGTCCCTGGCCTCCTCCTTAGTGAATGTAACACCCTCACCTAATTTTTCCCTCACACCACCAACTCTTCTAAATGCTGCAGAACTGAGCTCTGGTATCTCGGAGAGCCAGTCCCTGTCTTCGCCCGTGACCAGTACCTCTACGGTGATATCTATCAGCAACACTAACTATGCAACCCTTCAGAACTGTCCCCTCATCACCAGTCAGGATCTGTTGTCCATTTCCACAGCACAGCCCGTGCTTGGAGAAGTAGTTTCTACCAGTGGAGACCGTGTCAGCCACCCCACGGCACAAGTGCACCAGGATTTTGGCAGGGAGCACAGGTTGGTTCTGCAAGCCGTACCCGACGTCAAAGAGAATTTCTTACCTAATTCTGAGAGTAAGTCAACTGGCAGTTTAATGATGCTGGATTCCAAATCTAAGTATGTTATGAGTAACATGGTTGACACGGTATGTGAAGACCTGGAAACGGACAAAAAAGAACTTGCCAAACTGCAGACAGTTCAGATGGATGAAGTTATGCAAGACTTGTAACTTCTTTCTTTTCTTGCTTTCTGTTTTAATAGATAAGTCTCCTGTTGAGGCCCTAACAAACACCTAGTGGGGTGTTTGTGGGGTTTTTTTTGTTTGGTGTTTTTATTTTTTTCATTTAAAGAAACCAGAAGAACATTTAAGTGGTCTGAATCGATGTACAGAGGAATCTCCGGCAATGGAATCAGGTTGCCACACTTGGTTTGCATGCAGTATTCTCTTTTAAGCAGTTTAAAGGAGAAAGGGAATGGCCAGGGCAAGTACTGAGGAATGGGGACAGGTTTGGCTACCAGATACTACCCTGAAAATTTAACTAGACTCTCCATAGTACAACATACTCTTAGCAGTAAGTATACACTCCTAACTTCAGACAGAAAACAAAAATCTCACTCCAAAATGATAGAAACAATGCAGTCATTTTTTTTTCTGTTTACTTCCAGTCCATGGGCATTGAGAGATTTCTAAGGAACTCTAGATGATACCTCTCTGGCTACTTTTATGTTGTTTGAGGTTAAGAAACAAAACAAAATCAGAATATTGTTACTGGTATGTTTGCTTTTTTTTTTTTCCAGCAGACTTGCATTCAAACCAAAAATCTCACATCAATCATGTACAGGTTTCTAAATGCTACAGCTAGCATTTTGTCAGTGCACCAGAAAAAGTATCATTTGAAACTCTAATTATGCAATTCAGAAGCTTTTTATCCAGTATGAATGTAAATATTGTTTCAGTTCTTATAAAGGAGACTTTTTTTTTTAATTAGTACAATGGATTTTATTTATGGTTTATGTTCCCTTTCACTTTAGACACAATGCATTGAAAAGGAAAACGTTTTCTGGCTGTTTAATTTATTTTATTGTTTGAGCAGGAAGTAAGCATAGTATTTTCTGACAAGGTTTTACTTTTTTGTAGTTTTTTTCCAAGCAATAGACTGTAAAAGTAAAATGTTAATCACACTGAAACTAGAAAATTAATTCCCAGTCTCACAAACCCAGGAGGTCACTGTTTCTACCCCCTCTGTCTTTGTGTTCAGGGGTTTTTTTTGTTTGTTTTGTTAGTAATTTGCGAATTAGTTGAATCCTTTTGTGTATTTTTTACAGAATTCCACGTGCCTTTCTTCCTAGTGGCCTTATCTTTGTTACTAAAGCACAGTGGCAGGAGGAATAAAAACACTGATTTGCAAATCTCCGTCCTCAGGGCCAAATCCTGATGCCTTACTTCTGCAAGTAGAGCCGCTGACTTGGGTGCCCCTGCTTGCACGAGTAAGAAGAGTTTTAGGAGTCTTTGGGACATCGTGGGTGACTTTTCCTGGCAGTGCAGAGAGCCCAGGATGGGTCCTTGTGCACCAGGTCAGCAGGGCAGGAGGAGTCCGTGGAGGGACCGCGGGCAGCGCCGCTGTGCCGGGGGAAAGCTCTCGGCTCCGGCCTCGGGCACGTGAGCAGGAAAGGCTGGGTGGGCAGGCCAGGCAAGGGAAGCCCATGTTTGCACAGGCCCATCAGCCAGACAGCCTGTGTGGGAGGGCTTCAGCTGCTGGTCAAGCAAGGTCCCCATCCAGGAGCGTGGTTGAGTGTGGGTTTATATATATCCACCCAGGAGCTGATGGTGGGAGCTGCAGCTGCCCAGAGGGCTCGTGGCAGCAGCCGTGGTCCCTGCCTGGCTGGGGATGGGTCTCCACACCTTTCTGCCTGGGGACAGCAGCAGCAGGTGGGCTCTGGGCAGGTGGAACAGATCTTAACCTTTCCTCCAGAGGAGTTTTTTGTAGCATGGAGAAGCACATCCTTTAAGCTTTAAAATAATAATAAGAATTCAGATGTACAAAAATAACGTGCTGTTAATCCTCGTGGGTTTGGTTTTGTTATATTTTGTGGAAATGTGAATATATACAGTAACTAAAGCATGTGTTCATCCTCATCGGGGCCTGGTCGGAAGCCTTTGGGAGGCAATGGGAAATGTTTTCATAAGCTTCTGTGGGCTCTGAATCAGGCTCAGGACAAAACAAGATCACTTGTGGAGGACAAAAAGAAATGGAAAGGCAAGATAATTGAGGTGGAATGTCCCAGTGTGTTTGTCTTGGTTTTAACCGGTTCCATGGAAAGCTTTTGGGGAATGAAGGTTTTTCCGTGCGCCGTGAGCACGGCATCGGCATTCTCGTTGTGGTTTTGCACTCTATGGCGTATTTTGCAAGGCTTTCTGTGGAACCTGGGGGCCAAGCTCTGTTGGTGAGCGCTGGAGTCCACGCTGTGAGCCGGAGTCTGCAGGGAGAAGTGCAGGGGAAGGGAAGAAGGGAAGGAGGAGTGTGCAAGGGGAGCTCTTGCAGCTGCACGGAGTGGCTGACGCTCGGCAGGCAGGAGCAGCCCATCAGCAGCTGGCTGTCCCCACGTGCTCCCAGGCAAACAGGGTGTTTGAGGCAAGCTCTTTCAAGAGAGATTATCACAAGCAGGACATGGAGCTGTATGTTCCCCTGGCACAACCTTCCCTGACGTTCCCGGGAGCAGGGAATCGGATAGTCCAGAGTTCTCCTAACCACTCTGCTTGTTTATGTGTTTGCTGGGCCCCAGCATGAGCAATCTGTTTCCCACCTCTTCTTCACCCATGTAACTAAGATGGTGATGACAGTAGCAGTAGCTGTATATGCTTTGCATGAAATCATTCAGCCATTTGGAAAATTAGAAATGCCCTGTATCGCTGTCATTTTAATGGAGAATGTGTACTTGGCTCTGAAGGAGTTGATGGTGGATTAACATTTGCTCTGTGAAGCTCAGACTATATTTGGAGGCAAGCTAGGGAATATTTCAGAGCAGTTGTTGGTGTGATCATCTCTCATAACTGAAGAGACTGTGGTGTTACAACAGTACCTGTTACTTTATTTTTAATTTTTCCTTCTTTGCATTTGTTGTGTTACTGAGGCTCTGAATTCCGTGGCTTTGCAGCACAGTTGATGTGAAAAACTGTGTATGTTGTTACAGTGGCACGTTTCTTGGAGTGTCTGGTACTTCTAATAGGAGACTTCCCACTCATCAGTGGGAGTGGAGGATGTACATAAAAGCAGTGTTTTGGGACAAAGTAAGATTAATCTATTCTAGTCTTCCAGATATCAAGTAACTTCTTATTATCTTTTACTCTTTCTTTCTTTCTCCCATTGAAAATAAGTGTCATTCCCTCCAGATAACGTAGTTATAACCTCATGTTTTCTGCAGGTACATATGCACAATATAAAGACTCATTGCACGGTACAGTGTGTTTAAAATAGAAATTTAAATATGTAGTTTTACTCCTTACAAGGATAAGTTTTTATTTTGTGGCCCTCAGGCAGGCAGGCTCACTGCTCTCAATAGGCAGTACTCAAAGCCCTGAAAAGTGTCCAGGGCCAGATCTTTGGCTGCTGTAAATAAGGCATTGCTCCACTGATTCCCAAACCAAGGATTTTTACGTGGTGTTTAGGGGATTTGGATGCTGGGCTCCCACACATGGGAGGGCAGTGAGTGTCCAAGCCCCACAGACAGCCCTTATTATCACATTCTGTTGTTTAAATGGAAGGTATGTCTACCTGGCATGCACATTCCTTCTCTTCCCCTCCTCTCTGTTATGGATGAGAATAAAGGATCATTTTAACTTCACATATGTTTGTAACTTTTAAGTCCACTGGAAATCTTACAGAAAACATTGCCAAATTCTACTGCTTTTCTGGTCCCAGACTCAGCTTTGAAAAATATGTCTAAAGTTCAAGCAAATTCTTACAAAGCATGATGTTTAAAAACCCCTCTCTTCTTTACTACTTTTGATTAAAGCTGCCTCTGTTTTGCCCAGAGCTTTGCAGAAAACCAGGAACACATTGAATTGAATGCTCTGTGTGGACTATTGGCAGCATTATCCCTGTGGTCTTACCTGCAAGGACATTTCAGCAACATAAATCACACACATCTATTGGCCAGGTCCTCAGCTGGGCTAAACAAGCACATTTCCATTGACTTTACTGTCCTTTTGTGCCAGCTGGGAATATGGTCCATTCATTTCACTGGTGTTAGGTCAGGGACAGATTTGGCCCAGTGCACAGTGGCAGCACAAACCAGAGCACAAGGCTGACACTTGGGTAGAACCAAACAGTCACAGGCTATCAAAGCATATACCTCTTCCCATTTACTGCTTTCCCCTACCTGTGGATTCAGGAAGACTCATTCAGAAAGTGGCTTTACCCAGAAGTGAGGCTGGAACTGTCATTAGTACTCTCAGTCTGAGATTGATGACAATAATGGACAGGTTCTGACTTCAAATCCTGCAAAATCAGCTCAGTAACGATTTTCAGTTAAATAAATCAGGGTGGAATTTGGCCTTGTGTGCACAGGAGGTTTTCATGTGCGTAGATTTCCAGTGTCTGTGCACTTTTCTTAGCAAGGGCAGATGAACAAGAGGGTACATCCCTCCAGTATCATGTGAAATATGCGTGCAGGGCTCTGGGGACATGAACTGCCCAGTGCTTGTGGTCAAGAAAAATGTCAAATCATCAGAAAGAATAGTGATTTTATAATTCTGAAGACAAAAATAATGATATTTTTAAAAGCAAGGATACCTGACGTCTTCCTGTATCTCCTAGCAGTTATTATCTTGAAGGATATTTTAGACCTTAGTTGTATGTTTCATATAATTTAAAACTTGCTTCTTAAATTTCTGAACTCGAGCAGGGGGTGAATCTTCTGGCTTTCAGGATTCACATTCAGAGGATGTTTGTTCTTTTGCTGCATGTACTGTTTGTCCAGAACTAACCAGTTATTTCTCCAATATGGGTTTTATTGTGCCTTACAACAAATATTAAATTTAAGCGGAATGTACGCGTTAGAGGAGGGAATAATCAAGAAGATTTTACTGCACTGTTAGGTGATGCTGCCCCAGAGTGTATCATCAAACATATCTGTGCTTAATTACCCAACCAAAGAGATCTAAAGTATGTATGTTTGTTGTACTGTAATAGGGGTTTGTGCCTGGACAATTAAGTGTTTTATTTGTATTCTGAGATGATGTGAACTTATTTTTCTAAACACTATACTGAATAAACTTTATATTTATACACATCTTGTGTAAATATTTCTGTTTGGATGTCGTGTGAGGGCTTTGGATGTTGAGTTAGAAAAGCAATCTGAAGTAGAAACTTGGCTTCTAATGGCTCATCATGAAAGGTGATGGCAACTAGGAACGCCTGTGCTTGCCAGGGATTTGATCTAAACCCTATTTGAGCAAGAATGAGACTTTCTGTTGACTTGAGGGGATTTTGTTGGAATTCTAAAATACTAAATTAAAAAACATAAATCTTATACCTCATATTGAACCTATTTGTGTCTCAAACCAAATTCATACCATAATTAGGTAGATACTATTAAAATCTATTTCCACCTGCTAGTTAGGACTAGTCAGTATTTGCTTGTGGCTCCCATGACACTGGCATGCTTTCTGTGTCTGACACTGGCTTTTTTGGGGTAGGTGTATGCCTATTTGCTGAATTCCTGTTTGTTGAAATTTTTTCTTTAAAATGTTTCACATAGTGTCAGACTTGGGTTTGGCAGCCTTTTGAGAACAGCTTGAAATGTTATGTTCCCCTGATATTAAAGGATTTAAACACATTACCATATTACTTCAGATCTGTGTTCCAAGTACCAGGGTTGCCTGGTTAGGATTTTGATGCCAAAATGAATGACAGTAAATCCAAACAGACTAATCTGTGCAGGTGAAATAGTTTCCCTCACTGAAGCTCTATATACATTAGAGATAATTAACAGCCTGCACATGCCAGCAGGAAAACACCCTTCCAGCCCTTAAATTGTGTTTAGGCCATAGGAAGCAAGGTGGGGTCTGAGAGATTTTTTTTTTAATAGATACAGTTAAAAAGTTGAAATGTGTGATGTTCTCATTCCCTGAGATGTTACCTCAGTGTTTTTCACCGTTCCTCCACTCCGTCCCATGCAGCTCCGCCGGCAAAGCACAGGGAGGCACCTCCCGGCCTGGGGAGCATCTCCCCTCTCTGCTCGAGGCTGATCCGACCCAGCAGCTGCCAAAGTGAATCCGGTTACCTGGGAACAGCCCTCAGGTGGAGCCAACTGCCTCGTTGCCCAACTCCTGTTTCCTTCCCAGAAGCAGCGCTCGGTCCTGTTCGTGCTTCCCTTTGCCGCGCCTTGGTTCTGCCTGAGCAGCCGGTCTGTGGTGCCCTGCAGGTACCGAATTCCAGACGGATCCCCGGGCAGCAGCTCCATCCCTGCTTTGCTCGCAGCAGGGGGATGTAAAGCATCCTCCAACCTGGCTGGGAGCAGCTTCTCCCGCTCCTGCCTCACGATGGAGACGGGAAGGGGCAGCAGGACCGCCGCCGCTGGGCTGGCTCCAGCCAAGCCCCGGGCGGGGATTTCTGGCAGCGCAGCCCCCACGCCCGGGATGAAGTGCAGGGGTTTGAGAGCAGGCGAGAAGCGGAAAGTCTCGGAGCGTATGCAAATGTCCACATTCTCCCCGAGCAGCCACCCATGCGGTATGCAGGATGAATCATGTCCTAACGGAGCGCATTCCTGCTACTCTGGAGGGCTCCGCAGATGTGTTCCAGGTCACCCTGGGCGAGCAAACCACACACAGCCACGCTTCCTTCTGCCCTGGCAGCCCGTGCACCGGTGGAGAAAAGGGGGACAGCACCTTTGGAAGGGTGGGCAGATGGGCCCCTGAGCCCCTGGCTTTCACACAGGGCCTGGGGGTGCTGGAGGGAGGATGGGGGCTGCCAAGGCAGTAGCTGGGATGGAGCTGGTAGTAGGAAGGCTCGGGGAGATGGGTGGTTTCTCTTGATCTAGCAGGGAGACAAGCTGGGAAGGGAGACAGTGTTGGAAGACAGCACTTATTATCCTCTATATTTGTCTTGATATTTCCCTGGTGCCAGATTAGAAGGGGATTTTGCTGCTCCAAGAGGCAGAGGTTGGGTCAGTAAAACAAGATTTTAATATGAGTACTCACAGCTTGGAAATCAGAGGTCTCCTTCCAGGCTGCATCCCCTGTTGTGGTGATCTCTGGCTGCAGAAACCTCTGGGCTGGAATCTTAGGCCAGTATATGGATACAGATCACATTTTAAATATAAAAATACATTTTAGAAGGAAAATGATTCCCAGAAATAGGAATTCATCTGCCAAGCAACGTGCACATAACCGACTTCACACTTAGAGGTGCCAGAAAGTTCAGGAACGAGACCAACAATAAAAAACCAACACACGTGTGAAAAATCTACAGCATTAAAGCCAGGTTCAATAAAAATAGCACCTAGTTTATATGCTACAGAAGCTGGCACACGGCTGCAAAAGCTGAAGGAAAGAGATAAAATGTTCAGAAGTTTCGTGCCGTCCAGAGGAACGGAGCAGCCCCGGAGCACTGCTGATGGTTACTCAATAACTCATGTACGATACTCTCCTAAGTGCTTTAATTCTTCATCCTGCTACTTGTCGGGCAGAAAGACACAATTTGGAACACTTGAGGCTGATCAATAAGCTTTGTTGTGGCAGCCAAAGTGCTTTGTGATAGACCTCGGGTTATGAAAGGACTCCCAGAGTGTTACACCGCATCATTTTCTTTCCTGGTCTGCACGCTGACAGCCCGCGATTCCGGGGCTCGTGGTCTCCCTCTACACTGCCTGCAGCTGGAAACGCAGCCCCTCCCTGAGGCGCTTACACTGCGCAGGGATAAAAGCAGGCTGGGAGCCGAGGGGAGGGGAGGGAGGTGATGTGCCCGGGGCCATGCAGGCAGTGGGTGGCACAGGCAGGTTGCAAAGCCAGGTCTCTGCCTCCCCCTGTTGCTTTGCCCACTGGCCCACACCACCTCCTCGGCAGCCCAGTCCCGCTGGGATTTAACGTCCCTTGACAGCAGCAGGAGGACTTTGCTGCTGGCACCAGAGCTGAGCTTGCTTCTTTCGTTTATTTACTGTGTTTACAGCCACCTTCTCATGCTGAGCAATAGCTCTGTTGGTAACTAGAGTGGCCCTGGACCAGCATCCCTGAGCCTCCAAGCACTCAGCCTCCAAAAAGCTGCTCTTGCCTGGATTACCACATCAGGGTGATGCACATGCAGGCCCTGGAGGACTCCAAAGCCACCCACCTCCAGATCAAGGCAATCTGAGAAAGGCTTGACTCATCTCCCACCACGTCCAAGGAGCTGAGGGGGAGAAATGCTCAGGGGAATGAGGAAGGGTTAGTCCAGAGCCTGAACTGTGCATGCTCTTGCATGTCCTCAGTGGTTTCTTAAAAGAATACATTGAGAACAAATGACAATTTAGATGTTACTCATGTCCTAGGAAGATGCTGGGGATTTTTCTATTTACTGCTGCTTAATCAAACCAAGGCAGGCCAGGGGATCAGAAGGCAACTCTAAAAGGTAACACTCAAAACCATCCCAAGCACATTTATAATGCAAATATATGAGTTGTCTGTATTAAAAATTACTATCTGTTGTGTTGTATGCATGCAGGTGGATATGAGTGAGCACTGACAGCTTAAGACTGAAAAAAAAATCTTTATTTTGAGGTTCAGTGTGAAGTTATGCAAGAGGTACAGCCTCTTCCCCCTCTTGCAGGCAGCAGATATTAGAGCCCAGTCCCAAAACACCCCCACAGGTTCAAATTTCTGACCTGCTGCTGCTAAATGTGTTGTCCCCTTGCTCAGAGCCTGTGGCAGAGGAGCAGCAGAGGCAGCAGGGGCTGACTGTGCTGTCAGTGCTGTCCTTGGAGGAGAGGCAGACTCGAGCAGAGTCTGTAAGAGAGAGCTGCAAACCCTGGGGAAGTGATACCACGTGTGTGTGGAGGGATTTAGGCACTTCACACTTGTGGGGAGTCACATCAGCTTCTGAAAGCTGCTATAGCACTTCTCCTCTTCTCTACTAATGTGCTGGTGTTCTCCCCAGAGCTTCAAAACGTTGAGGTGTTTTTACTTCTTGGTTTAGTGCCCCCAGATTTGCCAAGAAAGCAAAAAACTCCAGGCCAGAAAAATAAGACTCACTTTTACATGTTGGCCCACGAGGACAAGGACTGGGTGCAAGACCACTGCAGGCCCAGCCTCTGGGTCAGTGAGCATTGAGGGGCTTCAGCTGAGCCCCTTTTGCATCTTCCCCATGGTTTTTTTTTTTGCTTGTGGCCTCCCCAGAACCCCCCAGATAAATTCCAAGGAGGGCATTTGGGGCTGCTCTCATTTGCTCTCTTCCCCTTAGCCCTGCAGACCTCTTGATATGAGGTGGGACCCAGAACTTCCAAAAACAGCAGTACCTGGCAGCAGGCTGTTGATAGCAGCCTATTTTGAGGTCTGGCTTTATCAGGGAGGGCCTGGAAGCGCTCCCAGGAGCACAGGGCATGCTGCACATTCCAGGCACAGTTGCCTTGCACTGACCAGCAGTGCTGCAGGGTGCCTGGTCCCAGGACAGAGATCACACAGCACCAGCCAGCCCTCCATGGCTCCAGGACAATTCACTGGCCCAGGACAGAGGTGCCAGGAGGACATTTGGCACCTCCTGCTACTCTCAGCAGGTCTCAGTAAACCCCTTCTGGCCTCAGTTTCTTGTAGCTATTGTGGGTTTTTTCTTGGGTGAACCAAAGGCAGAGTGAAGCTGAGCATCAAACCAGGAGATCTTCATCCCATTCCTTTGGAAAAGTCAGTCCCAGCAAATGAAACCACTTGACCTGTTGCTCATGGTTTGTGTTTGTTACCCAGTAAGGGCAGCAAGCATTGCTCACCTGTACATGGTGAGAAGTGCTCCTGTTCCTTCCAGATTTCTTCACCAAGATCTGACTCTTTTTTGCTTATATTTGGAATCAGTTTGGGTTACAAAAGCAAGATTTGTTTCAGGTGAATGGTGTTCATGACAAACAAGGAATAGTCATTTGCTGGTGGCCTGGAGGACCAGGCCTTCAGATTAAAGTACAGGGTAGAGCCTATTTCTCTTCATCTCTTACCTATTCTCAGTTATCAGGGTC
This sequence comes from Notiomystis cincta, assembly GCA_013398075.1. Taxonomy (NCBI): domain Eukaryota; kingdom Metazoa; phylum Chordata; class Aves; order Passeriformes; family Notiomystidae; genus Notiomystis; species Notiomystis cincta. Next base: position 17,471 of record VZRX01022178.1, on the reverse strand, counting down.
TTTTTAAAAGCCATAATAAATTAATGTGAAATAAGCAGCTGGTTTTAACATACTCATGACACTGGAAGGCAGTAGGAGATCTATACTTTAAGCCCAAAACTAGACAACACTCCTGCTTAGGTTTTACCAGAGCCAAGTCCAGTGGGAGAAGCACCTCCTGTCCTGCAAGTTCTACTTCCAGCACAGGCACCACGAGATCCCAGGTTTCAGGATGAGGTCTCCACCCTGTGAAACCTGTGCAGAACCACCAGTGTCCCTGTATTTGACAAGCACACCCTCTTCCAACCCCCAGCCTGACGCTGTGCTGAGGAGAAACACTTGATCAAGACATGGTGGTATTTTGACCTGGAACCACAAGACAATCACTGCTTCAGAACAATTTCCCACCCATCCTACAGAGGCTTTGCCTAGATCACATTTCCCCAGTGCACCAGGGCATGGAACAGCACCAAAGGCTGGCAGGTGCCAAGCTGTGTCACCCCTGATGGCTCTTCCCCTTCCAAGCAGAGTATCATGTCATCAAAGGCAACGGGCTGGCAGGACATCATTTGAGAATCCCACTTTATAGCTGGTAGAAATCGAATCCCAGCAAGTCTGTCAGCAGTGATATATTCCAGGTGATGCAGGGTTGAAATCTCCTGGCCCCAAGTCTCAGTCTTATACTTCAGCAATGCTCTGATTTGTCAACTTTCACAATTTATGGGCTTTGCAATATTTAGTAGATGGTGAGAGAGGGGAAGTAGGAAAAGAGGGTTATGGCCACAACTTCCTGCTCAACTTCATTCTGAAGTTCTTGGGTTTAAAATATAGAAAAAAATTGGAGACACTGAAAGTCTCCAAGCCAGAACACCTATAAATCTGGGTATGCCACATCCATCCATCCATCCATCCATCCATCTATCTATCTATCTGCATTTTATCTCAACCCTGGTGTTGCCTCATGCTCTCCAAGCCTTTGGGTCTGATAGCACTGTGTGCAACAAGACATTTCAGGAAAATTAACAAGGGTTTAAAAAAGGGTCTGTTTTAGAAATAAAATTAATAAATGGTCTACAAATTCAAGAGAATGTTTGTCAAAGCTGCCTCTGGACACAAATTTTCATAAACTTAAAATTAGGCTTCTGAATTAATTTTCTAAACTATTGCAATATAATCAGTAAAGCTAATAGCCAATTAAAAAAAAAAAAATCAGTATAACTCAAGTTAAAGAAACATTTCACTGACCTAAAATCAACCCCTCAAAAACAGCATACAAATGCATTTCTTAAAATCAGCACTTGTAAAAGCAGTTCTGTTTTTAAAGAATTCAAGCAAATCCATTCTGCATCCCTGTATAACACAGGCAGGGTTCCCAGAGCATCCTGCTCCTGGCAGCTCTCCAGGCTGACTGCACAGACCATTCCATGCCAGGCTCCTCAAGAGCCCAGCTCCACACCACACCTCAGTACATGCCTGCATACAAATTGCATCTTGGTGCAGGCAGCCCCAGTTATCACAGGCAAATGGCTCCCAGTTGTAACAAATGGTTTTCAGCTGAGTTATCACCCATAGCAAGGACCAGAGGAACTTCAAGGGCTGTGGGAAAGGAGGCAGAAAAGGGAGAGAAAACTTCCTGATGTGCCTTGTCTTGGCTGTCACCCTCAGCCCCAGCCCAGGAAAAATCTGAAGTGTTTGTTCTCCCAGACAAACCAAATCAATGTTGGGATTTTTATTTGTTAAAATCACTGGGCTCAACTCATCCTGCCTCTTAAAGCTTTGGCCTAAAGCAGAAATTTGAAAGGTTAATGGTGGTCTTCCTTCAGTCCTGACTAAAATGGGTGTTAAAATGTTCCAAATACTTGTATTTTTGCAAAATAACAGGAAGCACAGAAAAGAAAGATGAGCTATACTTTGTTTTTCAAGCTGTACTCAGAGACAGCTTGAACTGTAACTATTTCAAAGTTAGCTGATGTTAACCACTGGGAACCAAAATTCCAGTCCCTAAACATCTGGATTTCCAACTCCCCATCAGTACAACAGTAGCAGCATTTTCCTCCTCTGTAGCAAGAGGTACAACCAGGCTGGGGTTCACCCATCTGGAATGGCACAGTCAAAATACTGAGGCCAGACCCTATTGATCAAACACATTTATTTATTTATATAAAATATGTATTTAAATGTATAATATATATTTACATATATTATATATTATGTTTTCATATGTTATATATTCTATTCTATTTGATTATTGCTTTATATTATATATACATATTTTTATATTTTCATATGTAATATATATTATATTATATTAGTTTTATATTATATATATCATGTATATAATGGATTGTTGGACACAATGAAACTTTCCCCTTACACAGACTGCTCAGAATTGTCCTGGGTGCTCAGTCTCTTCCTAACCTGTGCCAGTGCCTCCCACATCCCTGTTCCCACCCACTTCCTTCCCTCTGGTACCAGCCCACGTACAGAGAAGGAAAAGTTATTTTTCACAAAAACTTAGAATGTTTTGGGTTGGAAGGGACCTTAAAACTCATCTCATCCCATAGGTAGGGACACCTTCCACTATCCCAGGGTGCTCCAAGCCCCATCCAACCTGGCCTTGGACACTTCCTGGGATGAGGCAGCCACAGCTTCTCGTTTTAGTTGAGTCAGGAGACAACTCTCCACCAGTGGTGGTGCCAAGGCAGGGCACTGCTTTACCTCCTGGCAATGCATTTTAAGAGCCATTCCTTAAACAAGTTGCTCCTTTCATTGTCAGTCTCCCAAATCCAGCAGCACACCTCTGCATCCTACAGCACTGTCCCCCCTCCTGGGCTCCTGGTGGGTGTCACTGACACACCCAACAGAGCTGACACAACTTTTCTGAGCAGCCACTTCTACCAGCAAACAGATCACACTCACAAATCACTGCCTGGAAAGTCTGCGTGGTATGTGGCTTAATTTTCTTTTCCATAATATGAAATCCAATCTGAAATGCACAGATTAGTTTACTAATCTGTGTAAATCCTATTAATAGCACTTACACCACTCTGCTCCCATTCACATTCTAACAAATCTGTTTGGACTGGCTTGGTTTCCCCTCATCTCCTGCAAGATCTTCACACCTGGTTGCAGTCACGTCTTCACAAAATAGCTGCCCACAAATGGCAACTTGTGCTTTGCAGTCATCTCTCATGTTCTAATTCGTGTCCCCTGGTCCATCATGTTCTGGATCAAGGCATTAGTGCTGTAAATCACCATGGTGCCATCGAAGCTGAAGGGATTATACAGAGGATCACACAGCTCCAGTGGGGAAGGGCAGAGCTCACACCCTCCTCTCCCACAGCATCGCTGGCTCCTGCGCCTTCCCGCTGCATCCTGCCCCTCACAGCTCCACTGGCACCCCAGTGACTCCATCCTGCCCTGGGCACCTGGCCCAAAACTGGCCCAAACACCAGCAAAGGACCTTCTTGCAGGGAGGAGGTGATGGACCATCTCTGGAGCCACTGGCTGTGTTCACAGCAGCCCCACACACATCCCCTCGTCACCCGTGGGTTTAGGGTGGCACACCTGGGCTTGTGCCTGCCAGAAGAAGCAGCCTCACTGGCAGCTGGGTGGGCCACAAACCCCAGGCCTCAGTTTGGGCTCCCAAAGAGAAGGCACCCTCTGTTCTGCTGCAGAATAAACCATTCCCTGTTTGAAACAACGATATTTACTTTTCCTGTGCTGGACTCCAGTGGCTCCCTGTGTCATTGCCACGGTGAGAGGGGTCAGAACCAGGAGAGGAGGAGAGCAGGGCTTGCATGCCTGGTTCCAACTTCTTAATGAAGCTGTGCATTAATGAGCTAATCCACTTCCTCGCTGCTGTCCCTTGTGCTTGGTTTCACCACTGTCCTGGAGTCCTGGAGCACCTTCCACAGCCTCAGCCCGTCCCGCAGCACACCAGCTCCATGCAGAGCCAGGGCCACGCTCTTCCCTTGGGCTGAGGAGTCTTTGACCTTGGGCCAGGCTGGAATTTGCCAAAAGCAGCCCTTGGGAAGGGCTCTGGGCTGCTGTCACTCCTGACCTGTGCCCTTGCAGCCTCCCAGCACCTGCTAATGCCTTCCACACCGTGTGCCAGGCAGGAGAGGGAGGATGCAAAACAAGAAGATGCCCTGCCAGGCAAGAAACTCCCCAGAACTTACCAGATGTAAGGTTTTAATGGAGAACAGAACATGGAAACTCTCAGGTGATGAAGGGGAAAAGATCTGCTCTAGGCTGATGAAAGGAAGGGGTTTGGGTTAAAACTGCATTTACACAAGTTCACAGTGGGACAAACCCACTCCTGGTCTCCCTGCCAAGGGATCCCTGCTCCTTGCACGAGTCTGTTGGCTGCATGATCCCCACTACCCAGCTCTCCCCAACTCCCAGGGCCAAGCACAGCTCTGAAATGCTTTCCCTAATCTCAATAAAAAGACCAGACCTACTGTGCCAAGACAGTTCCAGCATACCAGTGTGTGAAGCAAATTATTAGCATAAAAGATTTGTGGCTCTTCTCTTCCCTACAGCTGAACTGCATCCATCCCTCATCAAAAAGCATATGAATTTTCTCTCATTGCTGTAGAAACTACTCAAGGTCAATAGAGCTTCACTCTCTCCTAGTTTCCCTTAAAGCAGTTTTTAAGCTTTAATTACCTGGATAACTCCTGGAGTGTTAGCTCAGGAATTGTTTGTAATACCTTAGTTTTGTGGAAGAAACATTTTAAAAGCATTACCCACACTCAAGAAATTTTGCCCAAATTCTCTTTTACAAGGGGCTCTTACTTGTTACCTGTGTTAAATCTTGCCTGATTGTTTACAGACCTTTAATCTCTTGGTAAAGCTGCCAGTTGTGAGATATTAAAATGCCACAGAGAAAAAAAAATTAAACCAAAAAAAAAAAGAGGAATTTTTAGAGTGAGAGAGACAACCAGCCAAATACAATATGTGGCCAGACAGAATCAGAAATGCTGGCTGCAGAACAAACCCGAGAAGCATCAGAAAAGCCACCCCAGCCACGGTGGTAACGGTTCACCAGCAAAAGGAATGTACGAAGCACAACGGGGGAAAGATCCCCCCTTCCTCCTCTGCCTTGCCCCCAAAAGACCACCTGACCCTGCTGATGCCTCCGGTGCAGACAAATGTGCCACTTGGGAAGGACAAACAGGCACTTTGCACAGGAATTTTGCCTTAGGTGTCCTGCCTGCCCCACCCTCTGCAGACAGACATTTGGAAAAGTGGTGTTTAAAATGCTAAAGGGTGAGATAAGAGAGGGGGAACAGCTCATCCCAGCCCTTTGTGTACATCCACAGGGCTCCTTTGTAAAATGAGTCATTTCTAACACCCTTTCCTTGTCCCAATGTCCAGCTCCCCCAAAACAGCTCCTTCCTCTTGGATGTGGCTGTAGGGGACAGTCACAGCCCTCCTCTCGCCCTGCCTTTCCTGCACAGCCTGACCGAGCTCTGCCAGAGGTTTGGCCTGCAAAGAGCTCCTTGTCCTGAGGCCAAAACCTGTGTCACACCCATCATCAGCTGGGACACAGCACACTCTGCAAGAGCCCTTCTGGTTTTCTGCACCCAAGGAGCTCTGATTGACCCTCTCCTTCCTGCTGCTCACAGTCCTTGAAGGAACACGCAGGAGAGCTCAGCTCTGCCAGGAAGGTACATCCAAAATGTGAACTCAGCTCACAGCTGCTCCTCAGACCCTGCCCAAGGACAGACTCAGGAGCTCTGGTTGCTCGTTCTCAGGCTCTCTCAGGGCTTTCTGCCCCTGCCTGTCCCCAGGATGCAGGTTTCTGCCTCTCTGTGCTCTTGGCAGAGGCAGTGATGTGTCCCCTCCATGGTCATAGCAGAGTCCATCCTGCTGCACCGATGCACTCTGCAGGAGCAGGTGACTCCAGCCAGGACATCAGGTCACAAACGTGGTTACAAAGGGTTTGCTACAGGGAGACAAAGATCTTTTAGAAGGATAAGGTGGATAATCAAGAGAAGTCACCTCTGAAACCTCATGAAAGCTGAAATCCTGGATCACCTTTTGCAGCCTGGCTCACCCCAGCTTTTGCCTTCAGAAATTCAGAGTCCAATTTCTGCCACAGAATTGTAGTGTTTGATTTCTGCAACTTGCTGCAGCATCTCCTGCATCCACACACCAGCATGTCACGGGAATACTGGCATTGCCTGGTGTAGGTGTGCTCTGGGGCAGTGACAGAAAAATTGCTGCACAGTGTCCTCCACATCAGCCCTGAAAATCCCTTTTTCACCTCCCTGGAATGTAAGTTTTCTATCACTCTCCTCTGTCTCCAATGCTGAGTTGCACAGGACCCCATCTTTAGGGAAGCATCACAGTGATAAAACTCCCTTTCAAATTCATTTTAATGGAAGTATTTATAATTATTATTGGATGCTGTGTAAAGGATCACAAGTCCTGGCCCTTGGCATCTCCCAGTTCTCCATGCACAAACACAAATGAGCTGCCAACACAGTCCTCAAAGCTGCATCCTGCAGCTCAAAAGTCCCACTGTGGTCTGCAGGCTTGGGAAGAAATTGCAGGGGTGCCAGCAGCAGCCATGACCATTGTCTTTAAGGCAGAGGAATATTTTGGAAAGTGACTGTGTACAAAAATAATCATAAAATCCCCCAAATTTCCTCAGTTGTCCTCATGTTCAGCCTAACAGCTGCTCCAAGCACCCATCTATTACAACTGATGATAAAGATGAGTTTCTACTACCACGACCTTACCTCAAGAAGTGCAACCCCACGTGCATTCACAGATGTGAATTTTCACTTTTGGAGTGAGTGGAATTGCTGGAAACCTCCCAGAACTGAAGGAACTTCACCTGAACATGAGAAAAAAGGGAGAGGAGAAAAACACAGTAAGTAGATTAGACACTGTGATCTGATCCACTCAGGGCACAAAGGACACTAAATAGAACTGAAACTCAAATTTGCTGAAGACAAGAGAGAGCAAAGCTGGGTGTAATTAACCTACAAGATTCACGGGCACAAATTATCACAGAGGCCCAGAGCTTGTCCCTGAAAGTGTGGAAATAGATACATTTATGCACACACCTGAGTGTATATAAATATATGTGTGTAACTGTGCTGTCTGAGGGCTGAAAAGGACTTGACAGCACCATTGAGTCTTTCCCCCAGCTCCAAGACAAGATCAAATAGGCGTCGGTGTTTTCTGACAGATGTTTGTCTAGACCTGTTTTTAAACAGAGAATCTCCCACCTCCCGAGGCAATTTATTCCAGCACTTCCTTTTCTTCCTTGGCTCCGCACACACACGCTCAGGTATCTTTATCTCAGAAGCTGAGCAGAGCAGCCTCTGATGGCTCTCACATCAAAAGGCTCTGTGAAGTCATTTCTCGTGGCAAGACCTTTCTTGTGAGTGACGTGGGAGCCCAAAAGATCCCATCGTGACCTGGGGTGACAGGCTGGGCTCGGGGATCAGCAGATGGGGCAAGGGGGGCAAATGGGAAAGGAGGGGGAACCTCAGTCCTTTCCTGATTAACCCGTCAGATTTGTCTGCTGATAAGAGAGACCAACTTTGTACATGCTCCGTTTTTAGACTCAGACATGAAGTTCCTGGCTTTTTTGATAAAATAAATTCACTTTTGGCTTCTTCAGCAGCCACCTCGGAAGAGATGCTGTCCTGTCAAACTTCAGTAAGGCAAAGGAAGGGATGAGGAATGAGGCTGTGCAGCTGGAATATGTAAATGGCAGGATGGAGAGCAGCACTTTTCCAGCCATGCTGGGTATCTATTACCTCCACTTTTGGACTGACAATGCACCAAATGTTTCATTGCCTGGGGCCCTACAAAGCTGACCAGCTTTTATAGCTGAAAGCGCTAATGTAGAAAGGCAATTGGGAATTAATTATTTAATGTGGCTCTCATTGGTAGAAAGCTTCCACCCCTCCTGCATCTCAGCTACCATTATACATATGTTGCTTTTCTTCAGAGTGATTAGACAGCAGAGGAAAATGATGGCTAAATCCTGTTCCCACTTGCAATGAGCTCCATTTAAATCAGCACATTTGCATTCAATAACCAAGGGCACAGTTTAGCCCCATGCTAGGAAAACATCATTTATGATAAAAACTATAATTAGATTGCAGCATCTCCTTTTCTGAAAATAAGATTTCTCATACCTCTGCTCCCAAATTCCTTCTTTGACAGGCAGAATATTCCTACTTAAAAATTAAACTACATGCAAGTACCCTTATTTGTAGGAAATCAGACTGAGCTCCCTTTAATTTGCCTGTTTGGATGCCTCACTGGAGCAGACAGAAAGGTGTATCCTGAATCCACTGCATGTTGGTTCAGCTCCAGCTTCTCCCAGATTCTCAAGATAAGCATCTATTTCATTTAGAGCCTTTTTAGTTATGACCTGTGAAGAGGCAAATGTCCTTTTGAAGATCTCCCTGCAACAGCTGCATGCCAGAGACTCCCAGCCAAGTTACTTGAAGAGCTTAAGGACCAGGCTCCATGTATTTAAAAAAATAAAGTGCAAAATAAGATTCTTCGCAGCAGGGCTGAGAAGGGGCATGGACTTACCTGTCAGTCGTGATATGTGGGAAAGTGGTAACTTCTTCCCTGCAGTCACCACCTCTGGAATCATTCTGGATGAAGCTCCAACAGGATCCTGCTGAAATTCAACATAGTGAATTACACCAAGATTTAATTTATTGCACTGTGTCATATTTTCCCAAACACAAAATATATTTGGGATTTAGGTTGCTTTTTTTTTTTTTTTTTTTTTCCCCTCA
>VZRX01022171.1:2014-22085 GCA_013398075.1 Notiomystis cincta | reverse complement strand
TTGTTGTTGTTGTTGTTTTATTTGTTATTGTTATCATTTGTCACTATTTATTATTGTCACTACTACTGTTATTTCTTTAGTTTAGTGACTACAGCAGATTTAAATGAATTAAAAATGCACTTTGTCCCCAGAAGTGACAGCTGGAGCTAAGATTTACTCCCAGTCATTGCAGGGGTGTGGAAGGCACACCCCTACCCTAATTCCATTTCTACCTGGATGAACCTGCTGTCCATGAACTCCTCTGCCTAAGGCAGTGTTTACCCCCAAGCCTTTTCTGGCAGCAATATCCAGAAGTTCTCCACCATCTCTTTAAATGCTTGGGCACGTTCTGAGCTGCTCCCAGTGAGTGTCCCCAGCTCTCAGCAGTGTCAGGGCTCTCGAGCAGCACTTCCATCCCCAGCTCATCCACCACCTCCATCACTCTGTAAACCTTCCCCACGTCCTGCCTCACCTCCCTCCCCAGCCACAGTCTCCCCAGGCAGCTGTTTCAGCACTTTCATCTCTTCACACGCCCTTTTTGGAGCCCTTTCCCACTGCCCTGGGCCCTTCCAGAGCCTGGAGCTGCACAAGGGCTCCCTGGGTGGGTGAGAGAGGGGCCTCGAGGTTTGTGCAGGTGATTTCTGAGCTCCCTGATTCATCTACAAGCAGTGATGATGTCCAAAAACCCCCATTTTTATGTGCACAGCATCAAGCCATCTGTTGCACTAAATGTTCATTAAAAAACCCACGGGATCCCTTCTCCAAGTGAGGGAATCCTTCTCCATCCTGCAGGAGTCTATTCCAGCTCTGTGGTGCCTCTTTGCAAGTCCCTACAAGCTGATCACCCCAGCTGCTGTGCTGGCCTTTGTTCTCATCACAGGCCAATTGTCATTTCAAAATGTTAATTTAATTAAGAAGGAGAATGTGCTTGGAGGGGTCTCCCCTTTGTGGGGTCACAAGGGCTCGTTTAACCTGGGGGAGGGAGAGGAGCAGCCCAGCCTGGACACCAGGCTGACACCAATTCACTGTCAAATGTCTCTTTTCTGCACTGGATTTCTCTCATGGAAGAGAGCAGTGCTGTTGCTTTGTGAGGCTGATCCCTTGTTTTCCTGGTGATTTAAATTCTACAGATACTGAAAAAGCTTTTCTGCTTTCACAGGAGTGAGGTCAGACCCAGCTGCAGTTTTTGTTCAGGCAAGTGGGTCCTGTCCCAGCCCAGCCCTCCAAGCACCTCTCACCTTGCTCAGGGAACCTGGGTCTGTCTCTTTTGGAGGGAGCCCATTTATTCACTGTGGTCATCACTAATTAAAGCATCTTTCCCTCATTAAGAACCAGAATATCAGAGTGGAAGTTGTCCTTGTGTGTGTATGTGGGTCTGAGCAGGCTCCTGCCCTCAGCTCATCCCTCCAGCACTCCCTGGGCAGCACAAGGGATGTAGGAGGGAATCCTGCTATGAAATCAGGAATATTGGAGGGCATCAGGATTGGAGGGAGATGCATTTCACAGTCTGAGCCATCCCTGGAAGTGTCCAAGGCCAGGTTGGACAGGGCTCGAAGCATCCTGGTCTAGTGGAAGGTGTGGAACAAGATGAGCTTTAAGGTCCTTCCCAATCCAAACAATTCCATGATTTTATGATTCTTTTAGAAGTAGGACATTTTAAAGAAGCTGGAAAAAAGTGCCCAGCTGGAGAGACCCTGCCCTGACACCAGAGACTCAGAGGATGGACTTGCTCTTCATCATCTCTGTCCAGTGTCTGCTTATCTTTATTGATAAATCTTAATGAGGCTTTGGGAAGGTTGAAAAGAAGTGCAAATGATCACATTTAAAGCAAAGCTGTAGAAGTATTTAATGTCACACTCATCTTCCAGGACCCAGCTCTGTATAACAATATGTATATACAATATGTACAAATATATACAATATGTATTGTATAACAATAGAGACAATGAAAGTGTAAAACACTGGGACTCCCTGCAATGTCACAACTTGTTTTCACTACTAAAAAAGGCAGCAGGCTGGGAGGGCACAGCCACGAGTGAATTGCTCTGCACTTGCCCTGTTTCTTACATTTGTTTTCTGCTCTTCTTCTGGGCTCTGCTGGAGGGCCAGAACTACCTTTGGGCTGAGCCAGTGTGGGAGTGCTCCTGTGTGTTCAGCTGTTCTGCAGGAAAGGGCAAAGTTCTGCCTCTGAGAATCATTCTGAGTCGAAAACTGAATGAAAACAAAGCTTTTCAGCTTTGCTGTGAGGAAAACCAGGCACGGAGTGAACCCCTGACAGGCCTGCAACACTCCTACACTAGGTTTTTATTTCAGTATTGCAGACTTTGTCTCATCTTCCATGATTTCCACTTCTGCATTGCTGGGTAATGTCTGCAAAATAAAATCCCTCAGTTATCAGCAGTGAAGTGAAGCTCTCAAGCAACCCAAATACATAAAATACTTTTATGTATTCCTTGCCCTGTGAGCTGCCATGGGGCCACCAGGACTGGGGGAGAGTGGGAAATCCAAAGCTTTAAGGAGAAATAGTGGGACAGCTGGAGCAGAGATGTGGATGCTGCAGAGATGAGGTGAGAGGCCAGGTGAGGTGGGGAGGAGGCACAGGGAACCAGCAGTAACTGACTGCAGAGATCTGCAGAAATAATAGAGTTTTCAGTGCAATAACAGAGTTTTCAATGCAATAACAGAGTTTTCAATGCAATAACAGTGTTTTCAATGGAATTATAGTGTTTTCAATGGGCTTGTAGGAAAAGGGAGAATTTTGGGATAAGGAAAATAGCTTTTAATGGATTTTGCCAAACCACTCCAGTGGATCAAGCCTTGCAAGCAGGAACAGCTTGGCTTTGCAGGGACACTTTGAGACCCCTCCTGCCAGGGGTGTCCTGAAGAGCCTCTGTGGCACTGTCACCAGACCTGCAATACTGTGATGTGAAGGTTCACCTGTGAAGATCAGCCACCCCCACAATGCAGGTTTAACATGTGCAGCTGCAGCAGGAGTTGAAAGTGCTCTTTGCATGCACAGAGGGAATCCAAACCAATTTGGGTTTGAGGAAAGCAGGGTTTACTCCAGGTCACAAGGCAGCATTGCAGATCATTGGACAGCTCACTCTCGTACAGATCATGCCTTTTTATGGGGACATTCCAACTCCAAAGAAAGCAAATTCTTCTCAAACACATTGTCTTAGTTAAACTTTTAATATGTTTTGATATTGCCAGCAGCAGCTTTATATAATGCAGTTGTGTAGCAAACAAAACTCACTCTGTGCTCTTGAGGAATGGAAGGCCATGGATGGAGGGATGGGTTGGCCCTGTGGGATTTGCAGTGGCTCTTGCCTGGAATCAATGGGTTAATGACCTTCCAGCACTGCCTCGGGACTGGGAAGTGCAGAATGTTCTGGGAGCAGGGTGGGGACAAGGTTTGGGCCAGCTCACCTTGAGTCCAGGCTTTGGATGGCAGGAAAAGCCCCACTTACACCACACCAGTCAGTTACTGACTGGGGTTCTGATTCCAAAACCAGTTACTGACTGGGGTTCTGATCTCAAAACCAGTTATTGACTGAGGTTCTCATCCCAAAACCAGTTACTGACTGGGGTTCTGATTCCAAAACCTGTTACTGACCAGGGTTTTGATCCCCAAACCAGTTACTGACTGGGTTTCTGATCCCAAAACCAGTTACTGACTGATGTTCTGATCCCCAAACCAATTACTGACTGAGGTTCTGATCTCCACACAGTTACAGCTTCCAGCCTGGATTCCAGTACAATTCCTTCTTTCCCAGCACAATGCACAGGCCATATCCTGTTCCCAACACGAAGAAGACAAGACTGGAGCAGTGACTGCCACACAAAGGGTTTGGCTGGTGCCAGCTGCTCTGGGAGCCTGGCAGTGCCCTTGGTGACACCATGGGGATGTGCAGCTGCTCGTGGGCAGCTCCTGCTGGCTTTTGGCACCCCTCTCCTGGCTCTGCTGGGATTCCTTGGAAGCACAGAACCACGTTGTGTCCTGAAAAATGTTCTTCGTGGTGCAGCAAGGGACAGGGGGTGTCTTGGGTTGTCCTCTTCTTACTGCTCTTTTCAGGAAAGCAAAGACAATTTTATGTTGCATTTGTCACTCCATAAGGCTTTCCAAAATCTGGGTCATTCCAAATGCCAGCTGTCACATGGGTAAAGTAATTCTGCTTGGGAATTAACCTGGGAATTTTAAGTGTTGCTACATTAAGGGAAATCTCAGGTAATGCAGATGCTTGATGTTTTCGGTAAAGAACAATTTCCCAGGAGTTCTGCAAGTCCAGGGGAACTTACAGGATATTCAAAGAGTGCCTCCCTTATTCTTTGGGTCTAATCCTGATTTTATACCTGCAGCTCTTGAGTGGAACCTGAGGCATTTTCCAACACTGTGGTCAGTGGGAAAAGTTTTGTTGTGGGTGTGTTTTTCTTTTATCCACCCTGGATTTTCTTTTTACACGTGGCCTGTGGGTTCCTCTGCCACTTGATGACAGCACAGTGTCCTTTGGAAATGGACCCAGGCTTTGAGACAGCTCTGCTAAGGAGGAAGGGGCTTCCATTCCCTGCAGTTTGCTTGGGATGCTGGGGAATAAGGGGATATTGAAATTACCATCCATAATCTTGGCTGTAAATGATGGAACAAATCATCACCCCTGTCTGTAAATTTTATCTCCTAAGTCCTTAAGGGCATTGTCCAGGTAAAGCAGAAAGAAAGAGGGATCCAGGAGCTGTTCTCCAAGGGGTGGAAAACTGTAACTTGTCTGAAGCACGGGGCAGGCAGGGCATGGAAACACTGCCCAGTGCTGCAGTGCAAGTGAACTGTTCATCTCTATTTTTAAATTACTCCCTTTCTTCTCGAATTATGTGATGCCTTTGGGTGTCCAGCAGTTGAATTATTAGCACTCAGAGCATTGATGAGAGCCAGCAAACGGAGCTGGAGCACGGCTGGCAAAGGAAGTATTTGTGTAAGAGGTGACTGACAGCAACTTGTCCCATCTGCTAAGTTTCTTCTGTGACTTCTGTGTCAAAAGTGAGTTCTTCAAAACCTCCAGCTCCCTTCATTTTTTAACCTGCTTGCTGGGAACAAGAAAATGTCTCTTTCCCAGTATTCTCCTTTTCACATTGGCCTTGTTGCAAGCAAGAGCTGAGTGAAAAGGAGAAAAACCCAAACCAGAACAACAAAAAAAACCCCAACACAACCTTCATTCCAGAGTCCAATTTGCAATGAGAATCTTTGAGTCTATTTTTGTCCAATTCCATTTGGACAAAATTCAAGAATTTGATTTTTCCCATTGCTTTACTTTGTACTCTGGTTGACTCGGAAAGCAGGGGCTGAAACCAATGCTGAACCACAAAATTCAATTAAAACACAGGGAGTAAGCAGGGAGGAGAAATCAATGGGTGGATTAGTCTATCAGCTGCTGTTCCCATGATCTTCTTATCTTATCCTGCACTACAAGAGGAACTGTTGGGAAGTGGAGTCCTCCTAAAATCAGCTCAGGCTGCTGTGTCCTCTCAGCACAGAGCAGAAAATTGGATCAATAGCCTGAGCCCATTCCTCTTTGCTTTCCTTCTAAACAGCTGGACTGGCAAATCCACCCAGAGAATGGAGGCTAATCTGGGGTTTAATCCTCTGCTCTTCCACTATGAAGTTAAACAAGCAGAAATCAGTACAGATTCCAAGTCAGGCTGCTTAGGGTTTACATATATTTATAATTTTTAAATATTTTTTTGATATATTTTGCTACTGTTCTTGCATCTAGCAACTAAATCAGACATTTGGAACAGAACTGTTTGTCAATCCTGAAATCACCTGTGGGTCTATCAAAAAAGAAAACTGAAGGCAGGAGGGAAATGTTCTAAAATAACAATATTTAATTTTTAATTTGTTCCTACTTCTATCAGATATTTCACTTTTTATATAGAACATAACAGCAGCACTTCTGGAGTTTTACATCAAAGGTCCTTGAGACCAGGGGAAGAGAACAGAAAGGAGCAAACACATTCCTGACCTTGCATGAGCTGTTTCAAAACTGCCAATGATGACATTTTCCAACCTTAACAATTCTGTGATTGGTACCTGGACCTTTATTTAAACAGACAAAGAGTAAAATATACCCTTTTAAATTCTTTCTCTTTTACTCACTGGCAGTATTAGATTGGTTTGCTGGTGTAAGCCTGAATGGAGAGTCCTGACTCGTGGGATGGCTGGAACAGGGAGGGAAAAGGGATTGGTGGGGATTTCCTCCAGATAACTCAGTGTGAGATACCTGCACAGCAACACCTCCCTGGTGTCCCTGGGGATGAGCAGACTGGAACATTTCACTGCAGGAGAGGCAGTCAGCACATCCATGCACCTGGAAGGATGGGAATACCTAATTTGGGGTCACACAGGGCCAGTCCTGATCCCTCAGGCTTGGTCTCAGTGAGAATTCAGTATTTTTAGCTGGGTTCAGGGGCAGAAGGCAAAGTTTTGGTGTTGGTGTGGGAGGGGTGATGGAAATGCAACTGGATGGGCTTTAAGGTCCCTTCCAACCCAACCCCTTCCATGGTTCCTCCAGCTGTGTCTCTGCTGGAACATTTAGCACTGTGGAAAGAGCAAGTTTGGAGTGTGCTGTTCAGGGGGCAGACCCAAGCTTTTGGTGTTGGTGTGGGAGCTGTTTTGGGGGTGCAGGAAGAGCTGCAGCCCTGTGTAAGGAGAGGCTGCACCCACACTCCTCTGTGTCCTCTCAGGGATCTCGGGAAGAATCCCAGACTTGGTTTGGCTGGAAGGACCTCAAAGCCCATCCAGTCCCACCCCTGCCATGGGCAGGGAACCTTCCACTGTTCCAGGGTGCTCCAACCTGTCCAGCCTGGCCTTGGACACTGCCAGGGATCCAGGGGCAGCCCCAGCTGTGCCAGTGGGAGTAACCCCCCTGCCTGCAGCCAGAAAAGGATCCCCAGCACTGCTCTGCGTGGTTCCAATGTTTTCCTGAGCGTTCCCCCAAGAATATCTTGTCTCTCAAGCACCTCCAAGCACCCACAAACACATCCTCCTTTCTGCACTTCCCTCAGTGTATTTATTTTTGCAGCAGGGAGGGGGAGATGGAAAATCCTCTGAGCAGTAGCCACAGAAGCTGATCCACCACTGAGCAGGCACTTGGCCAACTGGATGCATGGGCATACATGCAGACAGCCCAAAGGACAGATGTATCAAATCAGATTTATGAGGTCAGTTTTCCCAGCCAATAAAGCCCAGATTGCTGTCTGCCCCGTTATAACCTTCCTGTGTTTAAATGGATGTGAAACAGATAATCCAGCCTTTGGCGGGAACAGCACTGATAAAACACAAACATTATTTCTGTAGCCACATAAGATTATTTTTCCAATTCAGCAGAAAGTATTGGCTTGAAGATTGTTAAAGAGGTCACAGTATTTTTATACTGGTTGTGTGTGAATAAAAATTTTCTCAGTCCAAGAGAAGGACCAGAGGATGTGTATTAATTATTATTATTATACAGTAGAGTGCAGCAGGAAGGAGTTGTGTATCTTGGTGTGATGAGATCTGTCCTGGGCAAACCTGTGGAACTGATATTTGCTCCTCAAACCTCAACAAAATGGTCCTGAGCCCTGGGCCAGGCTGGTGTTTCCCTCAGGCTGAAGGTTGTACCTGTCAAAGTGATTGTTCTATGAATGGGATTGGATTTTGAGAACATTTCATCCCATTTATAACGATTATTGACCACGTTATTTCCCCAAACCTATAAAATTAAATGCAATTCTCCTATTAGGATTGTGGCCTAGCCATTATCTCCAGGATAACTGCCTGAAAAAGTTGCATTTTTCCTTTTATTTTCAGTAAAACAAAGAAATTTTCCATTCTATATGATCCCCTCTCTCAGCAAACAAACCTAAATTGGTTCAATATTGTTGTTTGAATCTCTATTTACTTATCCTATGGGAAAAAAATGTAAATTAAAATATGAACATTACATGCAAGACACTTCAAGAAGATATTGAAATTGTACAGTAAAAATAGCTTTCTGATGGGAATATATTAAATAACATTGAACATAAAGACTCATTGGCAGTGTCATTTGCCAGCTGCAAAAACAGTATTGGGATGGGAAACATGCTAGGAAGAAGCAGGCACTTGGGAAGAATACATTAGTAAAAATGCTATTTTTATTTAAAGTTCTATACAGTCAAAGTTCATCTGCCAATGTTTTCTAAGGATTAAGCTTTCAGTGACATTGAAACTTTCAGCCCAAACGTTCCTGGAATCACATTGTCCTCTCTGGAACGGAATGAGGAGAAAATAATGCATTAGATTAAAACTTATTGTTGTCAACTTCATAAATGGCTTTTTTTCCCCCTCAGATTCTTTGTTTTGCCTTGTAAAACCCTGGTGTCCCTGGAAAGTGGCTGCTTCTGCTGGTGGTTAAAGCCAAGGGTCCCACTGGGAACTTCCGTAGCAAAGAAACAGCAAGGAGAGATAATTCAGATCTGAGTTTCACAAAGCTGACACTGAGTCCAAAGGCGTCTCTGGGAGAGCTCTCCAATGGGACTTTCCCCACGTTCTCTGAGAAGAACTTCCTAGGATCTGCAGTTCCTGTGTCCTGGGCAGAGATGTGCTGAGCTGGAGCGTTGCTCTGCCTTCAGCTTCAGGGGGAAATGTGCTTGTACCAGGAACTGCAGCTCTGCACTCATCTCTCAGGCCGTGCTCTCCACCAGCCCCAATCTCACCTGGTCTGGTGGGAGGCATCCCTGCCCATGAGTGGAGCCACTCCAAGGTTCCTCCAGATGGAACACGGTTCCTCTTTGGTTCCCTTCCAGTTCCTCTCTGGTTCCCCTCTGGTGACTCTCAGATTCCTCTCAGATTCCTCTCAGGTTCCTCTCCAGTTCCCCTCTGGTTCCCCTCCAGTTCCCCTCTGATTCCTCTCAGGTTCCCCTCCAGTTCCTCTCTGATTCCTCTCTGGTTCCTCTCCAGTTCCTCTCAGGTTCCCCTCCAGTTCCTCTCTGATTCCTCTCTGATTCCTCTCTGGTTCCCCTCTGGTTCCCCTCCAGTTCCCCCCTGCTGGAACATTTCTCACTGTGATAAGAGCAGGTGTTTGGAATGTGGTGCAACAGCTCCAGAAGAGAAGTAAAATCCAGTGTCTTAGCAAACTTTAGCTACAGACTGGGGTGTTGGAAATAAATCTTATCATAGAATAACAGAATTGTAGAACCCCAGAATGGGTTGGGTTGGAAGGGACCCTAAATCTCACTCAGTGCCACCCCTGCCCTGGGCAGGGACACCTCCCACTGTCCCAGGCTGCTCCAAGCCTCATCCAGCCTGGCCTTGGACACTTCCAGGGATCCAGGGGCAGCCACAGCTTCTCTGGGCACTTCTCCACCCTCACAGAGAAGAATTTCTTCCTAATATCTGATCTAAATCTTCCTCTTTTAGCTTAAAACTGTTCCCCCTTGTCCTGTTACTGTCTTACACAGCTGGGAGAAGAATCAGACCCAAATTCTGTGTGAGGAGGTCGTTGCACCCCAAAGGAGAAAGAGTTTTGGTCCTTTAGCTCTTGGGGTTGCAGTTACTCCATTAATCTTTGTCATGTACAGGGCAAAGATCACTCCAGACACCTGACCTTCTCCACTTTCCTCTTCCCCTTCCTCAGCTGAGCGTGGGAGGTGTCCATGGAAGTGCCAACAAAGCCTGTGAGGAGCTGATAAGGATGAGGTGATAGCTCACAAATGTCAGCCTGCCTCAGCTGAATCCCAGTGCAGCCACCCCGGTGCTTTGGCAGCGATAATCTGACCACAAACACGGGCAGATGCAGCCCCTTAACCTCAAGGCAAAGATCAGCATCTGCTCCAGAGCTCTTCGAGGCTTTTTGGGAGGTTTTGCTTTATTTTCATCACTGCTGCAATGTCGTTTCTCAGTATTCAACTGGCCCTCGAAATTCTGAGAAGTGAGAACAGCCAGCAGTGGAAAACACACTGGAATTTCAGCTGCAGTCAGAGAAATTAAGGAATTCTTCCCCCAGAGGGTGCTGGCACTGCCCAGGCTCCTCAGGGAATGGGCACAGCCCCGAGGCTGCCAGAGCTGCAGGAGAGTTTGGACACCACTCCCAGGGATGCCCAGGGTGGGATTTTGGGGTGTCCTGAGTTGGACTGGATGATCCTTGTCCCTTCCAGCTCAGGATGTGAGACTGTGAAGTTGAGGATATAACCCTGTACACCATTCCCTGGTTTTCTTTGGATGTTTTCTCTCGGGAAAAGCAAAATCTGTGGTCTAGAGCACACCTGTGGCTCTTCAAAACTGTTTAGACTGAAGTGTAAGTGCCTGGTTATTTTCACAGGTGCTGGAGTCTATTTATTTCCCATCTCTTTGCCCTGGGTGAAGTGGTTCCATGGTCTGCAGCCCTCCAGACACACCAAGTGTGGGCTTTTCTTCCTTTTTCTGGAGACTCTGAAGTTTGGCTGCTTTTTGGCACATGGTGCTGAGTGAAGGGAACTCTGCAGGGTCTTCCCAGAGGAGAAACAAAGGCTGATCACTGCTGGTTAAAACTCAAACTCAGCAAGGAAAAACCAAGTGGAGTGTCAATTCTGAGGAGCCAATGTCCTGAGGAACAGTGACTTTCCTTCTGCAAAATTAAACTGCAGAGTAGCAGATCGCCAGGTTTGACTTTTATTAGGCTGGTATGTTTGAAATAATGTTATATTATTTGGTATTGTGACATTTTAGCCATCTGGCATTAACAAATAATTCCCTATAGTCATTCCCTGGAACAGCAAACTAAGATTCACTGACTGCCACTTAGGAGATGAGAACAAATTCCATGTAGCTCCTGAAATATTGCCAGATGATCAATATAATTTTTATTCTCAGATAGTGTTGTGTTTCATCTTTATTTCTCATTTCATTTCAAACTTTAGACTTTAAATATACCAGGGTGGTTAAGCTGTAGCCTCAGGGAATTAATGTCAGACAATAAGCTCTCCAAAGAGGGGTAAAGAAACCTAAACTTCAGTCCTGGCAGGGGGAAAACGTGACTCCATGACACAAAAAAGGAGCTGAATGTTCATTCAAATACCGACCAAAACCACGGCAGAACGTTCTCAGACCAAGGCTCCCAGAGGACATGGACACACAACTATAAAATAAATACTGAGGAATCTGGGACATAAAGAAATTCTAGAAAAAAAAACCTTAATGCTGCCAAAAATATCACCTCCCATCCAGCCCAGATAAAAGGTGACTTTTGTGCTTGGCCTCTTGCATTCAAAGACTTCTGCAGACAGAGCCAGACTCCAAGTGCAGAAATCAGAGGGCCAGTTTTGGTCACCTAAATTTAAACCAGTGATGTGGAAACCCCTTGTGCATCCACTGCAGTCCCATCAGCTGCCATCCTGCTCTTTTATTCCCTACTTAATTAATTCCCTGGAGATGCAGCAGGCTTGGAAGGGTTGAGGTTCTGAATGGAAGGGGCACAATCACTGCTCCTCATTCCCTGAGTTTTGGTTTATTCCATCTCCAGCACATGGTTCAGAATTCCACAGCTGCGATCAACCACAGAAAACTGTTTCCATCATTGATTTAAATTTGTCTGGAAAGATTTAAAGTGGTGACATACAGAATTTGGTAAAGGATGATTCTTGACTGGGAGACAAAATGTTCTGGAAATTATTGGCAACACTGGTTAACTTTTGGCATCGCTGTTTTTTATTAATTTAGTTGTTCAATGATTTAACTGCCTTATAAAAATGTGTGTAAAATTATAGCATAGAATTGAAGTTGGTAATTGTTATGTATTCTGTTTTCCTGACAAAATCTAAAAGCAGTGAAGGCAGAGGAGCTCCACAATTCCTCTTCATTTTCCTGTCCTGTTCTCCTCTCTTCCCCTCCACCACAGAACATCAACTGGGGGGGAATCCAGGTGGTTTTCTCTGAGGAGAGCCCATTAGTTTCCACTTACTGACAACAGACAGAATCATCTGTGAAACCAGTTACCCTCAGGAAGAATTATTCCTTAATCCCCCTGGCTCCACCAGGGCAGTCACTGTTGGTTCTTGCAGTGACAAAGCCATCCACTGCTAAGGTATGTTCTTATTTCTTGTTTTAGGAGACCTTCAAATAAAGTCTCACTTGTCCTTGGGGTGATGTCTCCACGAACTGGCCTGATTCTGGTGACAGGTGAGCTGTACCTGCAGGGATTCAAACATTTGGTGCTCTTCTGTAAACTCAGACCACAGACAGCAGTAAAGTCCCTTTCGTTAAAGGGTCAAAGAGAAGTTCTGGATAAATTGAAACTACAGTAAATCTGGGTTCAGTGAACACTCTCTCCTGTCCTCCTCTTCAGCATGCTTGGAATTCCTCATTTTCAGCAACCCAGCACTGCCAAGGCCACCACTAATCCAAGTGTCCCCAAGTGTCACATCCACATGGCTTTTAAATCCCCCCAGGGATGGTGACTCCACAGCTCCCTGGGCAGCTGAGCCAGGGCTGGACAACCCTTTCAGTGAGGAAATATTCCCCAGCATCCATCCTGACCCTGCCCTGGCCATCCCCTCTCCTCCTGTCCCTGTTCCCTGGGAGCAGAGCCTGATCCCCTCCTGCCAGAGGAGAAATCCCCACTGAGCCTCCTTAAATTCCACTCCCTAATTGCTTTCACTTAAATGGAACCAAATCAAAACATGAAATTCTCTAGTGGGAAACCATCTCAAAATCCTAACAATGCGTTTCAGAAAGCCAATTTCTGTGCTGACACTGCTGGGCTGTCATGGTCCAGGAGAAGAAAGTCCTTATGGATCCTTTAGAAAGTTGGAAGAAAGATGGGGTTAAAGAGATGATTTCCAGGAGGTCCTGGGGGCTGAGCACAGACTTGTGGTATTTAGGGGTGATTAGGAATGGGAAAATAGCAAGAAAACTCCCTTTTCATGGTGGGCTCTGGTCTTCAAACTCCCTGAGGAGCTGCAGGAGGATGTTACTACATTTTCTGTCAAATGGAGGAAAGGCAAAGGTCAGTGTAGGTATCTGAAATGATGCACCAGGATTAAATTTAAAAAAAAAAAAAAAAAACAACAAAAAGAACAGAAACCCCTTCAAAAAGTTAATTTTGCACTAAGAGTAATTGGCTCTGAGCTGATTGATCAGAATCAGGAAAAATACCTTTGGAAGATTTGTTTTTAATTAGTCTCTAATGTGAGGTGAGCTGCAGAATAAATTCTGTCACTGTGAAAATTCCCAGGGCCCACATGTGCAGCTCTTCCACCACTCCAGGGGGAAGGGAGTGGAACTGGGAGAGGTTTGAAGAAGGGTGAGAAGGACTGGGAAAGGTTTGAAGAAGGGTGAGAAGGACAGTGAAGGGGATGCAGTTGTTTTTCCATGCAGAGGGAGAGGAATACGTGGAATATTTCATCTGGAAAGGAGTAAAATAATGGTGGAAAGGAGTAAAATAATGTGGAATATGGAAAGGATTTGATGGAATTGAGTCCTGAGAGCCGTGGCAAAGGTGATGCTGTGTGCTTTTACAGCATGGGAAGCAGGGGGCAACAAAATCCACTCTCAGAAGAGGATGGGTGACTGTTCTTCCTGTTGCTGTAGAATGTTGTGAACGTGGGAAATCTCTGTAGATTCAGGGGAAAATGAGCACATTCCTGGGAAGGAAACCCAGGGAGGACCAATGCTGACTTTTGACTTGAGAAACCCCTAAAATGCAGCTTTCTGGAGGAAGACAGAATACTCTGGAGCCCTTTAATAAATATGTGTCCTAATCTTACACACTTCCATGTCCTTTAGATGATTGGAGGGGAGTTATTTAATTAGGAGGGAAGGTATTTAATTAATCACTGTTTGATCTGATCCACTGCTTATGAAGGCACCTTGTGTTAAATATTGGTTACATTTACCTGCCACTGTGTAATATGGAATTTATTGAAAAAGGAAGCCAAGTTTTTACATTGAGCAAGACAGTTGAAAGTGGACATTTTCTTTCCACTCTTTTTTTTTTTATTTTTTGCCTCTACAGAGGTTTGAGTGGAGGAGTGAAATCTGCTTTTATGTTGCTTATTTACTATATAAAGCTTTTATACTCTTCAATTCTGGACAAATACAGCACTTAAAGCAGTTGTCTGCCTGGGATACCTTAGACTGTCAGTGTAAGCACAAAAACCAGCAAAAGGGTACAGAAAAATACTGGATAATTACTGTAAGACAAGGATTTATAAAGGTGAGAAAGGAATTTTTACATCCTGTTATGTTTCTGGTGATTGCATTTATGTATTCTGTAATGTATGGCACACATAATACAGTATATTATAAATATATATACTATACATATTTATATAAATTTATATTTATTTGTATTTATATTTTTATATTTATATATTGCAATATATTATAGGTTATGGTCATTTTTATATGTATTTCTATCCTTTTTTTCTTTCTGGGTGAGGCTGTTAGTTATGGTTTAGTTTTGGTATCCCTGCATGGAACATGATGCTCCTTATGGGTCCCTCCTACTTTGAGATATTTTATGATTATTTAAGGAAAAGTATGATGACTGCCATGGGGTCCAGCCCAGACAAAACTCACATTTTGGCCCTGCTGAGCTTTCCTCAGGCACTTTGAGCCCAGGCTATTCCCTCCAGGGCTGAGCTGGGAGCCCCTGGGCACGGTGCCTTGTGTCCTGCAGGAAAATCCTGTAATTTCAGATTTCTGGGCACATAATTGAGCTCAGGTCTGGTGAGAAGAAGCTGATGGAGCTAGAAAGGGGCTTAGCCTGGAGAAAAGGGGGATCAGGGGGAATTTCTGCCTCTGCACAACTCCCTGACAGGAGGGGGCAGCTGGGGGAGTCAGGATCTGCTCCCAGGAACAGGGACAGGAGGAGAGGGAATGGCCTCAGGCTGGGCCAAGGGAAGTTTAATGGGATATTGGGAAAATTTCTGCACTGAAAGGGCTGACAGGTGGACTGGGCTGGGCACAGCCCTGGAATGTTTGGAAAGAGAGTGGATGTGGCACGTGGGGACAGGGGTGGCCTGGGCAGTGCTTCGTTAATGGTTGGACTCCATGACCTCAGGGGGCTTTTCCAACAGAAATGATTCCATGGTTCCGTGATTCCACAGTTTCATGATTCCATGGTTCCATGGTTTCATGGGTCTTCCATTGTTCCGTGGTTCTGTGATTCCATGGCTCCAGGATTCCATGGTTCCACAGTTCCATGGTTCCAGGATTCCATGGTTCCAGGATTCCATGGTTCCAGGATTCCATGGTTCCACAGTTCCATGGTTCCACAATTCCATGGTTCCAGGATTCCATGGTTCCACAGTTCCATGGTTCCAGGATTCCATGGTTCCAGGATTCCATGGTTCCACAGTTCCATGGTTCCACAATTCCATGGTTCCACAATTCCATGGTTCCAGGATTCCATGATTCCACAGTTCCATGGTTCCAGGATTCCATGATTCCACAGTTCCATGGTTCCGTGGTTCTGCCATGGCTGCCCAGATCCAGCAGGGCAGGGGCTCGTAAGGCCCCCAGTGGCTGTGGCAGCAGCAGCAGCAGCAGCAGAGGTTTGGAGCACACAGAGGAGATGCTCATGGTGTGGAGGCTGGAAATCTCCTGAAATATCCTCAGCACCTCTGTGGTTGTGGGGCAGCAGCTGCCAAACCTTCCAGGAATTTTGTGCTGAGTGTATTTTCCCCATCCAAAACACAGCTGGAGCTCCCTGGGAGCAGCTGCTCTCCCTCTGGCTGATGCAGGGTCAGGTTCTGCACTGTGTAGTACAAAATCTCCCCAGCCCTCACATCTTCCCAGAGCAGGACAGGACTTGGAAGTGGTCACAAAAATTGGCCAAACTTTTTGGCATTTTTCACCTGAAAACTCTAATCATAACCCAACAAATATTGACCTGAACTTAAAAACATTCGTGTACTGCAGCTGGTTATTTGTAATATCTGATTTTTAGTTTATTGGAGATAACTGGGGTTTAGTTCATTGCAATATCTGATTTTTAATTTATTGGACAATACTCCACATTTATTTATTTCACCTTGCTGTGGTGACTTATGATAAAAACAAGGCTATAATAACCAGGGGTTTTTTTCCAAGAAAGTCATCACAAACCTTCAAAAAGCCTTAGTTAACAGTCATAAATCCAAAAACTTTTGGGAAAACTACTGGAAATCCATTAGTGGAATGCCAGTCAGGTTTGTGAGGGCAGTGGGGATGAGAGGATCTGTGAAGTGCTGCTGTTACTCAGCTCAAACGTGATTTTCCTGCTCTGTGAATCACAGGCCAGGGCTTGGCTCCTGCCCCTCGAGAGCCCCATCCCAGCCCTGGGCATCCCCCTGTGCTGTGGGAACCCCTCAGCGAGGGACTGGCACCCTCTGAGCCCCCCTGGCATCCACGCCCTGACACTGAGGAGAGGTTTGGTGCAGGACAGTCAGAGTGCCCCTGGAGATTTCTCATTTTGCTGCCTGGGTGAGCTGAAGCTTTTCCAGAGCAGGCTGATCCGGGTGGAGGAGGGCTGGGAAAGGTCAGGGATCCCACCCTGGCTCTTTTTTCAGCAGCTTTGCTGGTAAAACCCCACAGACTTTCTCGTGGGCTCTGTGCTTACGGTGAGAGATCCTTTCCCCTCTGGATTTAAAGGATTGTTTGAGGTGGTGGCATCCTCAGGAGCCAGGAGGCAGCCAGGATCTGTGGAAATAGCTGGGAAAAGTGCAGCCACAGAAAGTGAGTGAATGGTGCTGGGTCAGTCCAAGAACTTCCAGTCCCAGCTGCTCTCACCGAGCTGCTTGGGCAGAAATCACGCCCGGCTTGTGCAGGCAGAACCTTTGAACAATCTATACTTGGAAGGCAAAATGCGGGAAATTTCATTGCTCCAGCCCCAAAAACATTCCATTTTTGCTATTTGGTTTTCAAAAATAATATTGTGTCCTTTTTGGGCACACATAAATATAGTGATGCTCCTCCTGTGTCTCATGCATTCCGGCAACCAAGCTGTCACAGTGCCTGTGTGGATGGTGGATGTGGCAGGAGATTTATGAAACTGTTCCATCCTGCTTCTAAATAAATTAAAAAAACCCTCATGGGTTTGGGAAATCAAAGCTTTTGGAGCGGTGCTGTGGTTTGTGTTGCTCTAAATTAGGGAGATGAAGCGTTTCATTTGAGAAGTTCCCTCCTCTGACAATCGTCGGGGAGTTCACACGGACGGAGCTTTTCGTTTTCAGGGAGAGAAGAGGAATTGTCTGAGTGATGTCATCTATTTTCATGCCCTGTTTGGACAGCCTGGCAGGCTACAAAGGACATTTTCTGGGCTGTGGGTCTGAGTTTTTGGAGGGAAAATATCAGATATCAGTGAGGAAACATCAGGGGTTTGTGCCCTGCTGGCCCCAGGGTGTCTGTGAGGGTGCAGCACCCAGGAACCCCTTGTTTGCAATTCAAGGTTAAAACACATCAAGTTCAACCTCATATTCCAGAGTTTTTTATGGAAAGTGGAAACAGATGGACAGCACAAAGGCACAGAAATCATGTGTCTAACACTAACCAGAGGGAAGAAACCCAAGCAGCAATTCCCACATTGGTGTTTGCTTTGCTTCCAGAAGATGTTCCTGCACTTCCACGTTTGTTTAAAAACCTGTGGATGTCTCCTGGCTGCTGGCCTGGCAGGGAATTCCACACCTGAAGAAGGGTGAGGGGCTGGTGTGGCATTAGGAAGGGCAGGAAAAGGTGATTTCTTGGTCTAAGAGAAAATCTTTGCTTAAAGCAAGAAAAGGAAACCCAAGTAACTGACACTGAGAGTGAGCAGAAGTCTGGTTAATCAGAAAATAATAATCATCATTTTGTCCAAAACATCTCATGCTGGAGAGGAAATTTAGTAGTGCAAGGAAAAGGTGACACTATTCTGCACAGGTCTCTATTGGCACAGAAATGTGTTTTACAAGCTCACAGAGAGGTCAGAAACAGTAATATCAAATTATAGCAAATAATTAATAAATAACACCAAATTGTAGTAAATATGATAGAAACAATAATGCCAAAAAATATCTGAAATTGAGAATCAGTGAATGAATCAGAGTAACCCTTAAACAGGAAATCCAAATGACAAAAATTCCAAAACTTTGTTGTTCAAGGAAATACTTTTATGGCACATGCAAGGTATTCATCATAAATCCATGGTTTTGAAAAAGCCCATCTAGAACTGCTGTGTTTTACTAAATTATTTGCCTTGACCTATTGAATCCATTATTAATCCTATTGAATTCCATTATTCTGTTGATGTCTGAGCTCAGGTTTTGTTTCAGAGGATTTCTTTTGCTTTCACCACCTGCTCATCCCTGTGAGTGAGACTTTTCCACATCTAAAGCTTTTCCTGAGAACAGTTCATTCCTTTGTACCAGGTGGGTGCTGACACAACAATTGAACAATTTGTACTGATTTATTAATTACTAAAAGCAAACTTTTAAATTAACCAAAGCTTTCCATCCCTCTTTTGTTGTCTCTTTTAATTTTTTTCTTAATTCTGCCATATCCTACTGCTCAGCATTTCCATATATTTGGATTTCATCTGACCAGGAGTTGTTTGATTTGACAGATTCTGTATTTGCAGCATCAAAATATGTTGCTATGGAAAAACTTACGAGTTCTAATTAAAAATGCAGAGGTCACAAGTTTCCCAGAACCAGCAGGGCATAGATCCTAGGAGAAAAGAATCACAACATAAAAAATCCAGAGATATGTCACTCTGCAACTTTCCAGATCTGAAAAAGGAACAGCAAGGACAAAACAGGAGGCTGAAATTCATTCAGATGCTTAATTCTCCCTTCCACTGGCACAAGCTGCTTCTGGAATTCATGCAGAGAGCACTGAGATTTGAAATATCATCCAAACACAACTGCAGCTGAGGAGAGAGAGAAATGAGATGGGCGTTGGTAGAGAGAGATCAGACCTGCCAGGTCATCCCTTCCACTCCAATACCAATATTGAATTAATTTTCGTGTCATGGTGCTGAAGTTTTGATGAATTACCCATGTCCATCACATCCTTGGAAAGATCATCATGTTAAAAAACACTCTCAGGCACAGGGTGGGGTTTTGGGGTTGTCCTGTGCAGGGCCAGGAGCTGGACTGGATCATCCATGTGGGTCCCTTCCAGCTCAGGATATTCTGGGATTCTGTCACTTTACCTTTGATTTCCCTTCAATACCTTGAGCTGTTTAACTGCTATGGGTTTGCCCTCCTATAAACTGTTCTTTCTGAACAATTCTTGTGGGTTCCCCCTCCTTTTGCTCCAGTTTAGCCAAAGGAAGAACCACCAGCCCAAGCAGAGCCTCAGGTCTGAGCTGCCCCCACCTGTGATGAGATGTGCTCACACAGCTCCTCGGAGCATCAACAGATCAGTATCTTCATCAGAGCACAGCATTCAAACCAGCCCAGCTGTACCCAAGCCCTGCTCTGGGCTCAACACACCTGTTCTGTGCTGGGTTGGCCATTTCTGCACTCTTGTGGCCAAAGAAACAGTTCAGGCATGGAAAAGAAAACCCTAAATTGGAAGGGACTCACAAGGCTCATCAAAGTCCAGCACTTCTACTCAAAATGTATTTAGCTTCTAATCTTTTGACACTGCGGGAGCTCTGAGAGCAGTGATTTTTTATTTAAATGACAAATATTGTGTAAATATCTCCCAGTTTGTGTTCCAGCAGCAGGGCACTGCAGTTCTCTCTGCAGTTCAGGGCAGTGCTGCTGCTACACACAGAGCCAAGGGACCCCCAGCTCCTCTGAGAGCTGCTGAGTTTCTGTCTTGGGGAAAAGGGAAACCTGTGGCCTGATGGCTCCTGCTCCTCAATTCCACTTCTAGATAAAAAAAAATAACATTTCCTGACAGATATTTGATATTTTCCCAAAGACAACACAGAGCCACGTTCCAGAAAATGTATTTTTGTGAGGAGTAGAGGGTGCCCAGAGCAGCTGTGGCTGCCCCTGGCTCCCTGGAATGTCCAAGGCCAGGCTGGATGGGGCTTGGAGCAGCCTGAGACAGTGAGAGGTGTCCCTGCCATGGCAGGGATGGGATGGGATGGGATGGGATGGGATGGGATGGGATGGGATGGGATGGGATGGGATG
>VZRX01022170.1:50090-113313 GCA_013398075.1 Notiomystis cincta | reverse complement strand
TAAAAAAAAAAAAAAAAAAAAGAGGCTTTAATAAAAACTGAAGGTTATGCACAAAAAAAAAAATGGTTTCAGATGTATCTACTTCTCTCGGTTTTTAAAGATTTTTCTTTCATATTGGAAAGTAGTCTTGAAAGAAGCCTTCCAGCAGTCTGTGGGATCATGCTCTAAAAATACATGTACAACCATGCTGTGGTGGTCTCCTCACCACTACTGAAATGATTCAGTGCAAGTACAATCATTTCAGGGAGAGAAAAATCATGTTTAGTAACACTCAGTATTTACCAGAACACACATCCCCCCTTATATGTGAAGAGGATACGAACCCTTGTACTGAAGTGTGTATCATGATACTCAGAAATACAGCACCTACTCTAATTCCATTGTTTAGCTGCTGATCTGTCTCCCTGATGACTCATCGAATCTTCCAAGTCACAGAGCAGCTTTTACGTACTCTGAGAAGGAAAGAAAATGCTTTATCAGAGCTACGTTCAGTCCTTCAATAGATGGAATCCCTTCTTGAAAAAAATAAAAACCCACACTTGCCTGAAGCCACTTTTACATAATATGTACATTCTGCAGACACAGTGAAGTTGATATCTATGGCTTTATGTTGCTATAAATGGATGGTTTATGCCTTCAAAAGGAGATTTCCACGTACTTGACACAAGCAGTCACTCCTAGTCCTAACACAAGTTGATATTAAAAATGTACAAATGTAAAGATGTGATACACATGAGCTATTTTAGAGTGAGTTTCAGGATTCTTAGTTCTCGTGAGACACAGACTCACAATGTCTGACTAGCCCACAGCTTGATGAGAAAGAATTGTACAAGGTTCTTCCAACTTCCCTATAATAATTTGCTCCTAACAGCTATTGCAATGGACATGAGAGGTTTATTTTAAAGTCTTCTTTCTTGGTCTGTCCTGTCCAGATCAGAGAGGGTTTTTTTCTCTTTTAAAAGCTATCTCCAACCAGCTTATTTTATGTTCTAGTAGAACACAGCTTCAAAGATCAGAAGACTTCTGGTGTATTTTGACGTGTTCACTTCAAAGAAAGTTCTTGAAGCTCCACCTCAGGGCTCTGGCTCACTCAGTAACTCCATCGTACTGCTGTGGGCAAATATGCAGGCAGATCTTGAAAGCAAAGGGTGCAGCTGAGTTCACATATTAAACTGCAAATTCCAGATGTACCAACAACCAGTATTCTTTAATTCTGTAATTTCTCACTCCCTGAACCTGCATCTTTGATTAAGTTCATGCACAGTTCACACTGTTTGGATCTTCCTTGTTTACTCTTCTCTGTACTCTTCCCCATCCCATTAAAAAAACCTACAAACCAACAAGTAACAAAAAAATGAACAAAACAACCCCCAAAAACCTATAGAAAATTCTCATCAAGAGCAGAGATGATGCATGGGGGGAAAAAACCTCAGAACAAACAGTGAATATCTTTGAAAATTGCAGGAAGCAAAAAGTCAATCACATAACTTTGCAAGTTTTATTTCTTAGGAAATCTCAGTGACAGGCTCACTCTTTGCTATGCCTGTTAATACACAGCTACAGAGATGCAGATTGTCTCACCACAATGATTTGTACGGGACGAATTTTGCCAAAACTACCTTATTGTTTCATTTTGCTTATGTGATAAGATGTCTTTTTGCCTTGTCTTGCAGACAGAGAACTTAAGTAGTTTGTATGATACAGCCCAGAAAATCAGCATCACTATCAACCCAGCTGCTGGGCTCTCAGATCTCCTTGCTGTCCTGTACTTGACAAGCAGAGAGTGCTCAATGAAACTTGGTATTTAAGGAGTTTAGTGTGTACATTGTATGCAAAAATACATATTATAACAGGAAACAAGTGATACCGGGCTGCCACTTCTGTTCTGGGGAGTTCAGTGGACATGAGTTTGTGCCAGGGGGATCCCACAGCTGAGCTCCTGCTGGGAGCATGAGGACCAGCAGTTGAACTCACCTCTGGAGCTGGTGGAGTGACAGTGCCCTCTCTGCACACCTCTTCTCTATTTTGTCTCTACTTGTCTCTACTTTGGATCTGCGTAGATCCAAACAGAAAGGGGTTTACTGAGGCAGCCATCCAATTAAATTATGCTCACAGATTAGTATATTCCTCAGTATTGCAGCCTGTTACCCTACTGGCAAAATTCAGCACATCACAAGGGAAAGTACTGTAGTTCATGAAGGCATGACTAATTATCACCTAGCAGAGAATGTATAATAATCAATGCTTCTGATCCACTCAAACGGAAGATCGATTAAATATTAAGCTTAAGAAAACAGATTGTGAGGAAAATTAATTCTATCTGAAAAATAATATTTCTTTTAATGTGCATACAAAACATGGCTTATGGAAAATAAGACACAGGTGACACTGTAGTTAGTGGTCAAGGTGAAAATATGATAGAGCTGACAGAAGATGATGGGCATTTGCTATGTGGAAGAAGCAAACATAGGATGGGAAGAATGTCAGGATATGTGTGACAATATTCTCTAAGTAGTAGCTTAAGCTGAGACCTTTAGTACAGTAAAATGGTCACTGCTTTCCAAAGGGCCAGTTAATGTTATAGTGAACCAGTTACTTGGGTAACATACATAAAATGCTGTGGGTAATGCTGTTTATTTTCCTAGGCAAAAATGGGCATAAGTGGGTACAAAAAAAGAAACACTTTCTAAGAAAAGATCAGACATTTCTAAGATCCACATTCAAGAGTTTGATGTAGCTCTCCAAAGGAGAGGTGAGCAAGGGAAGGACACCTAATTTTAGAAGGAAAGATATATGATGCTGCTGTCCGAAATAACAGCAGACTATGACTTGACCCAGAAAATCTTTTCACTTCTTACATTTATAGTGCTGCCAATAAAAGCAAGCAGAACATGCAGTCAACAGAGAAACAGAAAAATGGAGAGGGTGTCTAGATTCTAGACTGAACTGAAAGCATATTGTATGTGAGGAAAAAAAAAAAAAATGAAAAAAAAAAAAAAAGAAAAAAGAGAAATAATGAAAGAAAAACCTCCCTTTTTACTCTGCTACCAGAGTAAAGATAAGGAACTTCCTTTTTCCATTCTGTGAAATGGATTTTATTCCAACTGGCCTAAGGCTTTTCTCTCCCCACCCCCTCTATATTATGACAGGAATTTTTAATCTGAGAAAGTCAGATAACTGCAGGTTTACCACAAAGAAAATGTGGTCATAAGTTGAGGTCATTTTCCTGAGGAGAGAAAAGCGAGACTGAACAGGAGCAATGTGTTTGGTTATGCCTTTTTTTTTTTTTTTAACTAACTGGAATATTTGTTTGCTTGGGAGCATCCCTGACTGGAGTGCTGAATGCTCTTTAGCTGCAATAACAGATTGATTGATTAACATATCCAAATGACAGACTCCAGACTGTGTGTGCAAGTAACTCCATGTGCAGTGTCACTCCTAAGCACAATATGAGAGTTGGGAAGATGCTTCTACAGGTTTATATAAGAGAGTGGTTGGTTGGTTGGTTGGTTTGCCCCAAAGCAGATAAACAGGAACCCAATCAATAGAAGACTTTTGAAATCTCCTTCTAGAAATCAAATGGTAACTCTATTTCAACAAGGACACAACATCCTTCTGTAGTGGTTGACATTTCCCTTTATGTGTCTTACAAAGACAAGCTTTGCCAAGGCTTTTCTTTTATAATTCAAGATAGAGTCCTTTAGACAGCAGTATGTATATACTGAAAGAAAATAGTTACAAGAAATTATGAAATCAAAGAGTTCATTATCATTGTTTAGCCAGTATTAATGGCCTCCCTTCTTTTCTCATGTACTGTTTCTCTGACTTCACCATTACATGTAAATGGAAGCAGAGGGGATTTCATGTTTTCTTCCAGGCCACAAATACTAAAATTCCTAATAATAAAGGGATGAAAATACATATTTTCTAGATCTCTTTAATCATACACCTGTAGCAATACCATGTCTTCTGATCAGTTCAGCGTTTGCTGTCATTAATTTCTATAATTCCAGTGTCTCAGGCAAAATTCTTTACAGTATGAAGTCAAACATCGTTTGGTTCTATACATACACCTATGCTATTAATTTACACAGTAAGATTAGTAAAAAGCAATCTTCCATAACCTCAAAATTGTAAGCTTGCTTATGTGGCCAGTGTTGAGTTATTTATTTAATCAAGTCTGAGTTGTTCCATTATTTTATTTAATGCCAGCACTAGTCTGGCATTCCCACTGTTACCAGGGCTGTCTACCTTTAATCTTTGTAAAATATTGTTGCAACATTTCTTCCATGTTTCTGGCCTTCAGAATCTGCTACCTTACTACTAAAAGTTTCTAAGCCGAATATTTCATTCCGAGGAGAAAACTAATTTAGGTTCATGGTAGAGCACTCACTCTGGTCCTGATGTGCTTTCCTATTTGGATTGTCTTTAAAGAAAAATAAATTACAGATCATGATGTTCTTATGGTGAAAAACTGTGAAACAGCAAAAAAAAGTCCAAGGACCATGTTAAAAACTATTTTTTTTTAGAGATCTGCAGCAGATTGAATCATTAAGGTTTATTTTGTGCTAGTTTTGACATATTTGTGAAATATTTTTTTATGAACACACCAACTTCTGTAATTGAAAATACTGTATCTATTAGAAGATCCTCTATGTCAATAACTTAGACCTTACAGAAAACTGAAAATTGCAGTGCTGAAGAAGGCAGGAAGCTTTGTATTTGAAATTTGAAACCACTGTTGGTTGTGTTATCTAATATTTAATCAGAGATAGTAGGAACTCAAACTATGCAAGTCATTATTTTCAGTGGATAACAAAAAGCATAGAAACAATACATTACTGCAGATAATAGTCTTTCATTAAGGACCATAGCTCCCTGCAGATGATCAGGGTATATCATTTAGAGTTCACAGCTGAGCATGGGGAATTAAAGGAGCTGGTAGTCAAAAAGGAAAAGAAAGTTTAAGGTGGAAATCCAACGCCTCACTTTGTAGCCTAAGCACTGGCAGGTCTTCCAGTGACTCAGATGAAAAAAAGATACTCTACAGTAGGTGCACAACACTAATTTCAGTATGGAATTTACTCTTAGACCTGTTATCTTTGTTAACTAATTATAATTTGAAAAAGCAACCAGTCAAACCTTCATGCCCCCTCGAAAAAAACCCACCAGTTCATGTTTTCACGTTAAAAGTTCTACATGCTACCTTCAACAACGATAACCATAGTTTCAGTAATGCCCATGATTTAAAAAAAAAAAAAAAAAAAGGAAAGGAACAGAAAGGAAAAAAATAAATACTAGAAATAACCCAAAGTTTTGGAAAATAATAAAAATTCTCCCCATCACTTGGAGAGAATCTCTTGTGCAGCATCTGACTTGGCTTTAAAATGCTGTCATTTAAAAATGTTAACCATAGTATTTACAAAATTGTAAAATCATTTCCTTCCTGACATCTTTTTCCCTATTAAAAGGATTAGCACACCTTTTCATTGAAAGAATGCTTGCAAATGTTGAATTGCTGGCGAAGAATTATCTCTTCAGCTATTTAAAAATGGCCCTGAAGATTTAGTTTAGAGTATAAAAACACTTTAAAGAAGCAAATGAACTCTACAAAAACAGACGACAAAAAAGAAGAGCCTTGGCAGCTGCTAGGCTAAACACTTCTGCTGTAGTTACAAAAGTAGCAGGATAATCGACTTTCATGATCACTTAATATTTTGCTTTATCCTGCTGCTCCTATTCCTCCTGCCATGTCCTGGGGCTGTATGAACAGGAGGACACAGCCTCATAACTTAGCAGTTTTTAACATGGGGAAAAAACAAAATAGAACGGGTTTGACCACAGAAATAGCCCCAAATATTTGCCTGTTTCCTTTCATTTTGAATCTGAGCATATGGTGAAAATGCTGTGTGACAGCCAGCCTTTGATACAGCATGTTTGCTGCAGCAATGTATGGAAGCTCTCTGGCAGCGGAACAGGCTGTACAAGGAGCTCCCTTCCCATGGTGAGATCCACGAGTCTGAAAGAACTGACAGCAGCAGCAGAGGGGGCTTGTGCAGGTATGAGCCTCAGACTCGAGAGGCAGAGCCTGTGCTGAGGCACCTCCTCAGCCTCATTCAGAGGAATTTGGCCTAGTCAAATGGTACAGCTTGATCATGAAGAGTCAAAATAGTTTTGATAGAAAAATGCAAGGATGTGATTTTATTTACATTCTGGAAAAACTCATTAAAACTTGGTGAGTGATGCCTTTTAAACAGCCTCATTTGACCTTTCTCTGCTTTCTCCTATGCAGCACTGAGGGCTAAAACTGATGAGTTCAGCTCAATCCCATGCTCATGGTGCAGGCTTTGATCTTGTGCACTTCATGCCTATTCTTCAGCCATGAGGAACACAGGTTTCAACCACTACATGTAAAACGTTGTAGCTGCTCTTCAACTCAGTGGTCTCTATATTTTTAAAGCACAGAAATAAGGAAATGAGGCAGTGGACTGTCTGCCACTGTCACAATGAATGACATTTTCTTGCATTTACACCAGAACACAGACATATTGACTAAAAGAGCAATAATTGCTGGTGCTCAGGGGAGAAAACTGGCACAAGGACTGCAGCTTTATAGTGCAGGGTCAGAAGGCTCTCAGATCAGGGAAAACAAGAATTTATTAGTACAAAAATATGCAAAAATATAAATTCAGACCTATTTCAGGTAAGAAACTATTTCTGTCAATTTGCTCCTGGATTCCTGGTTTGGAAAAGAAAGTGTTCCTCCTAGAATGCAATACTTTTTGCAAAATAGGCATCTTTCAAGTTCAGTATCAGATCAGTCCTTTTCAGTAATAAGACAATGAAGTGACTAGCATGCTGCTGTGTCTGTCTGAGAAATGAGTGTAGACAATACTGCTGCATACAGCTTATGTAGGGTCTCATTTATTTACAAATAAATAAAATACAGGAGGAACATGAAGGAGTAAAAGAAGGAAAGAAAAAAGAAAGAAAAACCCATAGGCAAAAAAGAAATATTATTACATTGTATCCTGTGATCTTGGGTAGCCTGATAAGCTTTTTGTGGCTTGCTGGGGGTGTTTCAGTTCTCTCTTCTGAAGGCTACTTGCTCACTGTCACCAATTAGTATTGCATTCTGGAGCTCAGCAAGCTGCTAAGTGTCTTTTGAGCTACCATTCTGTAACCTTTCCAAAACTGACCTTTTCATTATCATTTCTCACCACTCTGTGTGTCTATGAGAGAAAAACAGCCTTTTTAATGTCATGCTTATTTCCACTGGCTTTTAAACTTCTTGTCAAAACATCCTGATTTATTGTATATTAAGTGAGAAAGAAAGATCTTATCTTTCAAATGCATTCAACACAAAGCAAAACATTTAATTCTCTTTTTCAGAAGTATAACTGGCTGCATTATGGTCATCACCACCCAGTGCATAAACATTATCGCTGTTAGTGGCATATGAGGGCCTCAGATTTCAGGTCTAGAGGCAGATGTTGGTTCCTCTCTGAGTGAAATGCAATGAAGCCCCTTCTCAAGTAGAGTTGGCTGCAAATCCCCTGTGCCTTCATGGGGAATTGTTTGTCACAACAGTTGTTCATATTATAAGGCATTGCTGCTGATGGGCTTTATAAAGCTTTTACAGAGTGCATTTGGTTTCTTAAAATGCATCAAAAATACTCTTGTAAAAATTCCTCTGGAGTTGTGAGACAAATGTTGGGAAAACTGCATACTGAACAAAACTTTAATATCCATTTCTGTTTCTCAGTTCTAAAGAAGAAGTGCCTATGACAAAGTTCCTGAGACTGAATTGAAAACAGCAGCTCCCTCTGCATGATTCTGTAAAAAGTTGTGTCCAATGGATATGGATAAATTGGGATTAGTTGGTGGTTTCTGGCAGTTTTAGACTGCCAGATGATAGGAATTTGTCCATTCCTGTTGCTGCAATGTTTGTATTAACTGTAATAGTGAAAGACAGCTATTTGCAGAAATTTGAAAGTTTCAGTGTTCATCCATAACTATCAAGAATACTACATTAGTGCCTCTAGAATCTCAGTAATTTCTCTAAGAAAAGGCATTGCACCCCTAGACGTGCACACACAAAAATTTACCCTCTGTTTTCTCTTTTACAATATGTGGAAAAGACTTCTATGATACATTAAACTTAAGATTTTGAAAGAGGGTCTCTGCTACCGAATCATGTACAAAGCAGCACATAAACACTCACAGTAAGTGCTAGTTTTCACACATACAACAGTTGTAGACAAGTGACCTTTTTAACCCATACTTTAGATATGATTTAGGTGACCTTTTGTTTTGTGTGCTGAATATTTATATATCTAGTGTCATATCTATCCTACATACAAAACTCTTTGGTGCAATAAAAAGTACTGAAATAAAATGCCCCCTCACAAAACCAAGAACAGAAGTCTCACATTCCAACTCAGGATATTCTGTGTTTCTAATAATTACCCAATAGTACTGTAAATTGAAGAAAATATAAAAATTACTGTTCCACCTGAAATGGCTTGATCTCACCACACACAAATCACTACCCAGACCAAGACCTGGGTACATATATCAGTTTGACAATTTACATTTCAGTGACAAACAAAACCCCAACAAGTAAACTGTACGACTCAAGGACTTGGGAGAATGAGCAGATGAGGGATATTATATAGAACAGTTCTGTGGTTACTTAGCTAGTCCTCATGAAATTAATTTCTTTGTGGGTATAATACTTTAAATACAAAATGTTTCTCATAACAAAAGATCCTTTTACTACAAATAATTTTAATACCTCTTGCCTTCTTAAAAGAGGTTCAGAAGACAATTACAAATTATTTGATTTTTCAGCTTTCCCATCTTGGTGAAGTCACCATCCTTTCATTACAGTAAGTTTCAAAAGGTCACTTACTTCAAAAGAGGGAGTGAGCATCTCTCACCTCACCTTGGGGTCTTTCCATTCTTTTAGGTTCATATTCTGCATATTTGCTCATGGGCTAGAGCCTCCCCTGATGGTGCTGGATATGCTCTGATGACAAACGGGTCAAGTCTTCTGAAAGGGTTCCCTATCATAAAGTAGACCTGTTACTGATCTGACTTTCCTTTTCCTCTCTTCTGATCCCTCTGTGCTCCCTGCCCTCTTCTCTCAAAGACCTTATTTCTCACAGACATCTATAGAGCACTTTCTTTACCTCCTGAGCACTGAGCTCTGGTGCACTCTCTCTCACATCTTTGATTTCTAGAACTATCAGACTTTCATGTCAGCTGCCCCCATTGCTTTTTATTTTCTCACATCCTCTGCTGAGGTTGCCTTATTCTTTTAGCTTTTTGTTTCTGTCACTTGCCTTTGCCTCGTGGTGAAGACCATGTGCCTACACAGGTCCCATTGCTAGTCTGAAGATCCACCTCTAGGTCCTACGCACATGTCAAAAAATTTCTAGTTACCCATGAAATCTGGGGATTTTTCCCTCTCCTCCTTCGAATTCTCACAACTCTTCTCTAGTGCCTGCTCTCACCTATGTCTGGTCCTTGACTCTTGTTTTACAAATCCCACAAATGTTCAGGCAACACTTAACATGTAAACAAATACTGTCAAGCACCTACTTGGGAATACTACTGGTTCTTCATCTTCTCCACATAGTTTGGTTTTCGTTATCTCCTCTACTATTAAGAGCACCTCTGGTCCTGCACTAAAATTGTTTTTTAAGAGAAAAAGATAAGTTGGCTCCCATCAGCCCTCTCTTGCCTCCTCACTGCAACCCAAGAATAGCCACACATCCAAGAACAAGTTGACTCTGCTATTAAATATGAATAATAGTCTAAAAAAACGTCTTTCTCCAAAGCAAAGTTAAATGTCAGTGGATGAGCCTACATAAAACACGAGCAGGTTGAAAAGCTGTGATTTGTTCTGTGTTTTCATATGCTTTAGGTCAGAGAAGGATTCAGCAATTCCTCATAATTTTGAAATAATCACTATTCTTATATATCCACCAGATAATGCTTACAGGCACTTGCAAAACCCAACATTTTTATATTACACAGCAGGACAAACAAAGGACAACTCTTATTAGCTCTGCCCCGAGACCAGTCAGAGGTAGAAATGGGTTTGTTTCCAAGCCATCACCTTCTCTCTAACCTCATGGCCTCCTTCAATGAGAAAGACTCTTCAAAGTTTAAAGACAAGAAGGCATTAATGCAGCAACACAGCAACCCTATTTAAAATAGTCATTTCCTTTATGACAGGTTTGAAGTTAAAGGGTAATTGCCAAGAATTCTAAAAGAAACAGGAATCTGAAGTGATAGTCACAGATTTCAATAGCATTTATAATTATTTTAAACCAAAATAAACTTTTTGATCTCATATTCCGTTAGAAACAATTATCTTGGTAGATTTTCCTGGTCCAGAATCATCTCATTCTTTCTGTTTAAACCTTTACATCTTTCAGATTCCTCACATTCTTTTTTCTTGCCCCTCCAGCTCCAGCCAGCAGCACATTCTCCTACTTTTTATGGTTAGAAGCCCGTGCAATTGCTCTGTTGAATGCTAGGTGCTATCTGCATATTCAAATATTTGACAGACATTTTTTCATTCCAAGTTTGTTTGCAGAGAAGGATTTTAGCACAGTCGCTATTCTATTGTGCTAAATTTTATGGTACCCAACTCTGCCTCTTGCCTAAGGCTGTGCAGTTTTAAACCAGATGTGCATCAATGCCCTTGAAGCACAAAAATACCTGGAAATATTAAGCAGCAGGCTAAGAAAGTGAACAATCGAGTTGCTTGATACACATCTCAGTTCAAGAGCAGCATATCTTCTGGGGGACAAGCTACAGATTTCTGGTCTTCTGCTCTCTGTCATTACCTGTGAGTCCAGATGCTGATGTTGTTTAGTCTAATTCTGCTTTGGCACCACTAATTTAATTTTTTCATGAGCTTCAGGCTATTAAAGCTTCAGAAGAGCATGCTGATATTATGAACTGGAATATCTAAATATGGAGAGCAGGTTGGTTTTTTTTTTTGACATAGGAACTACAGTGTTTTAAGGCACTGTGTAACTCCTGATCTACATCTGGGTAAGCACACGGCTACTTCAGCTTCTGCTCAAGAGCAAAAGCAAACCCCACAGAGAAATCCTGTGGAGTTACTGGAGAAGTCTCTATGGAGTTCATCATTAACATTAGTATTTCTCCCACAAGTCAGTATAAATAGATACCACAGAAAAGTTTATAGTGCCTATATTTAAGAATGACTGAAAGATTATTGAAAATCAGGCACTAATGGATACATGCTAAAAGTAAGCCAGCATAGGTTAGTTGTGTTTTTGCTGAGCTGAAACTCTGCAAATTATAATTTGATAAAAGGTCTCCTCCTAACAGTAATTAGGAAAAACTTCATTTTATGGATCATTAAAATTTCACATTTAACCCAGAACTTTTAAATAGAAAAGTTTTTATTCTGAGTGGAAAGACAGTTTATAGATTTCTCTTTGTAGAAACATTTTTTTCTCACTGCAAAACGAAGTCTCTGCTACAATATGCACCCTCAGAGGATTTCTACTCCAGTTCTTTGTTTCAGAAGCTTCAGATGATGAGCTGCTGACAGATCCAGAGTACACACACAGCCAATACTTTTTGTCGATGGCTCACCAGATTTCAGCAGAAAGGAGCCCAGGGGAGAGAACTGAAGACACAGTGCAGGCTCCCCCCATGAAGTAGCTTTCAATGGGTTAGCTTTTTAGAATGTAGGATACTCAGTGAGTGCTATGTTCCCCCAGCAGGTGACACACCCCCAGAATTAAGCCACTGAAAAATGCAGGGGCAATGGACACTGCACGAAGGAGCAGATCAGATGTGTTCACAAATATCACTTAGGACTTACTTTCAAGGACTTGTAAAGGAGGCTCTTGCTGAGATGCTGCATGACTGACTTTAGAGATTTAAAAGGAGAAAAATAATGCGAAGTATTTAGATTTCTAACCTTGAACAAATCCAAAGCTATTGTCATGAAACAGTTTATTCAGAAATTCTTCATGGCCACACATGCCACCATTAAAACTGTCTTAAAGACCCTCTCATTTCCATATAGACCTGTTTGGTAGATATCATTACCATTCCTTTTATAGATGCACATGAGCAAAGTGTTTCCATTAAGGAAAAAAAACATCACAAATGAAACTTGTACATGTGCAAGACTTGAGAACTGTAAATGCATTGCATTAATAACAAGTCACCACTAGATCCTTCATTTATTCTTGTTCTTGTAAATAGAAAAAGAGAAAAAGAAATGAAAAAGAAATTAAATTTATTTGCAAACTAGAATTAAAACATCCTCCCTCACCCTCCATCACTGTCTTGCTAATCTATGGAGCTCCTCTGGTGTGTGACAAAGAGCCCAGAAAAGGAGGAGGAATGCTTTCTGCTGAGGCTTCTGCTTAACACCACCAAGTATATTGTTCTGGACTGCAGTCTCCTGGAAACTCACAGTGTTCTTATTAGCAGTATATATTTTATGCTGACTTCCACACTACCTTAATGGAAAGTACTTTATTAAAGCAAAACTTGTTAAATATGATGAAGAGCTATTCCCCAGCATTAAACAATTCCTGTTTGTTTGTGTAGCCCCTTTGCCATTTAAAACTTGTTTATTTATACCTCAGGACAAAAAAATATTACATAAATTATTTCTAAAAAAGAGTATTACCACTCTCCTAGTTGTGAGGTATTTGTGCTGGGTTAAAAAAATTGGAGAGGCCTCCTGTGAAAATTACGAAAAGCTCTAGGACATATTGCATATTTCAAGAGATTTCACTGTGTAGAGGTACTATAGAAGAATGGATTTCTGAGTTCATGGGAGGTAAACTGTGGACAATATAATGAGGGTCAACCCAAATACAGAGTCTGGGCCAAGACCATGAGCTATTCACCAAGACCCAAGTGATAAATGTATTTTCTCTGAAGGTGAAAACTGCTGTTCTTGCAGTTTTTGCCTTTTGCAAGGCATTATGAGACAGTCCAAGTTAGATATTTGTAAATCAGCAACATTCAGTATCTAAGAAAACCTACTTTCAGTGGTTTGTGCATTAATGAATGAAATATGATGAACTTCACAAGAAATTTGGAAAAAAATACAACTATTCGAATACAGGCACAATTTAAAGTATTACTAAACTAGATGAGGACAGCCAGATTTTGGTGACAGAGATACAAGAGGTGAACCTCTTTTTGTTCTGCTGATATAATTGAAATCACTTATTGTCAATAGCAAGAATATAGTTTTTTGTAATCTCAAATGCAAAGAGTTTAACTCTAAAGAGGTTTTTCTTTAGGAAGTTCTGAGTTTTGTCCTGGCTTCAGCTAAGAGCTACAGCCCCCCTGGGAGGGGGAAAAAAAAAGGAATCTAAGCTAGTTTTTCTTGCAGCGAGTTATAAAATAGAATGAAGATGGAAGAATTATTAGTTTCCACCCAGCTCTACTTTCTGCCTATGTAGAATTGTTCCCTATGGCACAGTATGTAGTGTTTCATCCAGACTTATTTTAAGTGTTCAGCTCAATTTCAGCCATGAAACAGCAGCTAACGAAAAATCTCCTTTGGTTTATTTTTACCACATTCTCAAGTATGCATTAAAATTAGCATAATTGATGGTGTAATTAAAGATGTCAGCACAGCTCTGAATACAGAGTTTGCTAG
Source organism: Notiomystis cincta (assembly GCA_013398075.1). Taxonomy (NCBI): domain Eukaryota; kingdom Metazoa; phylum Chordata; class Aves; order Passeriformes; family Notiomystidae; genus Notiomystis; species Notiomystis cincta. Next base: position 99,626 of record VZRX01022170.1, on the reverse strand, counting down.
TTTACTTGTACTCAGGATTTTTTCCTGAAAGCTTTCTGCCAACATCACACTGGATTATTTTAAACACATTTTTAATTCCTGAATTATTGTCCAGGAGATCACAAGATGTTTTAAAAGCTTTTAGAGTTACAGTCATATAGAAAGTTTCATCCTATGAAAACCAAGTAAGGACACAATTCTACCTGCTCCCATTCCATCTCTCCATTTTTGTATATAAAATTGATTCAGTCAGGAAGGTAGTCTCTCCCTGTGCTGATTTTGTAAAAATTGATCCATCCTAGCAGAATGGGAGCACAACCACCTCAACAGGCACAGCAATTTCCAGTTGCCTATACAGGTGTCAAAGCCTAAGCACTTACCATTAAGAAAACATTTCTCTTGAAGCTGTGAAGGAAGAAAGCCACAGGCTCACTACAGCTCTGAAAAGAGTGGCAGCCTTACACTTCCTTTTCACTTTTGCCCTGGGTCGTTTAAGATTCCAGGGATCAGCACTGAAATTCAATTTGAGCTGTTAAAATGACCAGGGGAATGAATGAAGGAAAAATAGTCCTACATGCCACATCACTGAGGGTTTTTTTTCTTTAATTTATGTCTTGATGAACTCAGAGTGACAATTACTCTGCTTCAAAGATGACACTAGCTGCAACAATCTTCCTTACTGTTTATTATATTAGCAATATAATTAAGGATACTGCTCATTTCACAGTCAACTTTTGGATCATGCAGAATTTTTGAACCTCATCTCATGCATGGGGTGTTCTTACACTCTCGTGCATTCAGTAGGAAATGTTCTTGTGCTGTCCCACTGCACTGGCCAGCAACAGATGCTGCCCTCAAAGTAAGGTAGCACATGAAGCAGGTCACTAACTCATATATGAACATCATGAAGAGATAGCATATGAAGGAGCCAGCCAAACTTCTCACAGTTGTTATCAAGTTCAGTTAGAGAAGTTTTCCCTTTTCCTCAAATTAAGTAGAAAACAAATTGTAAAAATGTCAGAATAAAGTATAAAACAACCTCTCTTTTTCCTAAATAGGAAACTAAAGCAAAGGTAGAGCTGGGAATACATGAGAGCATGAAGAGTGTGTCCCCAGCTTGAAGAGCCTTTGGCTATGAAATGAGCTCAGGACTGTCCCTCATTTGGTGCACAGCAGAGCTGTAGGATCTCATGTGCTTGAAGATAGCACTGGGATTTTAATCAAGGGTGATGCACAACAATGATGCAGTGGCAAAGGAGAGACCTTGATATCCATACAGACATGCAAGACAGTTATAATAGCCCTTAATCAGAATTAATGGAATGCTGCCATCTCCTTAAACTCTTTATTCAGTGCAAGATACCCTGTAAGTCCAAAACTCTTGACTTGTATAAAGCAGAAAAAGAAGTTTTGTGTCTGTGCAGGTCTTTCTTGGACCTGAGTTTGTGGCTGTACGTTCAAGAGTCTTGAAGACTGAATTATATTTAAACATAATTTGTACAAATAGTAAAAATGCAGTTTTAACTATGTTACTGTATCTTGGTTTCTGATATGTAAACCAAGCAAACAAATCTATTTTTGCCTGTTATTCGGCAAAATTCCATTATCATTTTCCATTTAATTCTTTCAAATGCTCCTTTGCTGCATTTCATCTACCTTATAGATCTCCTCTCACTCAGCATTCTTTTCATGAATCCATTGCAAAATATACTTTACCTGCCTTATACTTCAAAATACCTTTGTTTCAAAAAGAGAAGATAAAAGAGGATAAAAACCATCAGAAGTAAGCCTTGATAAAAAGGCAGACTTTGAAGCTCTGATATAAATACAGCACAATGCTTTCTAACAGATTTTTAATTTAAACTTTACTCACATTAAAACAGAATAATTACTAGGCCTAGTAGCAATACAGGAAGATACGTGGCTTATATGTGGCTTCCTTCCCTGCTTCTGTTACTTTAATGACATTTCAGCTATATAATGGTTCTGGCAACTGCCCCTTCTAAAGAGCTTTTTGAAACACAACCAGTCCATACAGAACTGGAGGGATCAAGCAGTGCAAGTTGTATCAAGCAGTACACTTTGGAAGAATATGTTTGGGCTGTGTACATTTGATACAGTTTAATAGGTACTTCTCAAATGTCTGAGTGGACAAAATTACCCTGAAGTTCTTAAAGGTCAGGAAAGGTAGTGCAAAAATACTCCCAGTAGGACACATAAGAGCAAAGCCCTTTTGGCAGCCATGTCATCACCTAACAGATATAGGGTCTAAATGTAATTTGTTGTCAGTAGTTATTAGGAAAACATGACATCTGTCTTGGTAACAAGATTAAGAACCTAGGCCATGGAGGTAATGAGCTTTTAATATAACTCAAAAGTAATTACAAACTTACTTTGGTTACTTTGGATTACTTTAGAATCAAAGCAGTAATTATTTCACATGTAAGGTTGTATTTTCAGATGAAGTACAAACATTCAGGTAGAAAAGTCATTTGGCCAAAAAAAAAAAACAAACCAAAAACATCACATGGGGGCAACAGGAACACAGACCACGAGGTGATTATGACATGCTAAACTGGGACCTCCACTATGGACCATTAACCTCAATAAACCAAATGACTGCATCCTTAAATTGCCTCTGAATCAGGGAGACTTGGAATCCAACTGATTAGGAATTAATAAATTGTAATACACTTAGGAATTAATAAATTCTAAGAGTTAACCTATAAGGAAGGTTTTAGCTCCTTGGGACAGTTCTAAAGAGCTACATCTAATTTCAACAGGCATAGGTACCTATCAGGCTAGTTCAGGTTAATTCATTGTATTTCTGACACACAAGACAAATAGGTAAAAGTGCTCTTTCATTTTAAAATATCAATTCTACTTATTTCTTACTACTTTTTAAAAGCATGAATGTATTTTGAAATAGATGTTCTCAAAAATCTGTATCGCTAACATAATCAAATGAGATTTAGGCTTTCGAGTGTGGCAATACCAGCAAGTTTGAGTAGACAAGTGTGTAGGCATATAAATAAGTTTATTCCATGTTAAATGAAAATAGAAAGTGTGAAATTAACTGTATTAAGAGTCAAAGTGAAGTATAACCACTTCATCTACAATTTCTTTGCAGTTATATGTATAGTCAAGCCTCTTGCTTCATATGTGCAATTATAGTTGGCAAATACCTAGTGTAAGCCAATGTTCTGTGCAACTATCTTTCCATCTGCAATTCTAGATGGAAACTAGGAAGAATGCCTGAGAATAATATCTACAAGTTGGAGGTTATGGCGTAGAATAACAAGAATGACAAAGTGAAAGCACAGAAAATCTGATTGAGTGACAACAACTGACAAAACTTTGGAAGAAGAAAGAGATGCGTAAGCAAGGAGACAAGAAAAAGCAGAAGTATTCCTCCTAATCACTTCCACTATGTTTAAACTGATTAATGCTTAAAAATAACCAGCACGCTGTCATCTCACACTTCCAAATACAACTCCTCAAAGCAGCTTCTAATGTGTGTTTCTGACAGGCATGAATCAAAGAGATCTGCTATTTGGCATGAAAATCTAGAAACCAAATTGTACACTGCCAGCATAAATGTACCAAAAGTAGCAAGAGTTTGAAGGCAATATGTCAAGTTGTCCACACAGTCCCCTAGACTGAATATTTTGTCAAGATGTGTGTCACACAGATAACAGGAAAATAGTTTAAAGGAATATACTCCTAGTGAAATACTTCAGTGTAATTACAAATCAGTTATCCAGTGCTCTGGATTACCTAGTGGTCTAGCACAACTTAAATGGACAGATACTTTAACTTATTTTTTAACCTCCATAGTAGGTCAATGCCCTACCCATCAATTTTACTCTTCCTTCCAGATAAATGAGGCAATGACCCTATTAACTGTTTCCTTGAGCAGCTCAGGGATGGCACAGTGCTCGCTTTGCAGAGCATGTTACAAATACAGTAATGATATGGCCTGACAAGCTGCTTGACTGCATATTATTTAATGCTCACAGGGCCACTAAGTGTGCAGTAAAATTTGTGCTCATAAGATAAACTAGGCAGCAGTAGCAATTGTTTCATTCAGTGGCTGGAATTCTCAGAGGACATTACCTAGATCATCTCTGAGCTGATGGGCCAGCAGTGTGGGCAGAGGAGAAAAGGACAGAAGCAGAGAGGGCACCTGGGAAAATGCAGGGACTCAGGGCAGCCTTGAGTCAGGAGCTTTAGGTAAATTCTGAAATCCAACCTGTTTGAGAGAGGCATTCTGGGGTGCTTCTAAACTTCTGAGACACTACTAGGAAAAGTCTTAAAAAACTTTTATATGCTAAGCTTATGGGTATCACAGACTCAGCTCATCACATACAACACTACAGGAATCAAAATTGGCAATATTCCTTATTCATTACTATGCTTCAGTCAGCTTTCAAGTTGATTTAGAAGAGCTGAGGCACATTCATCCTATCTCCATTGCAAAAAAATTTTGAGATTATTGCTTGACAATTGTTAATTTTTCCCCCACATCACCATAATCAGAATTATACATTCATTATACGTACATCCATACCCTGGGCACGTATCTGTTCAACAGCTTGATGCTGTTGGTGCAGAGGGCTGAAAGGAAATACACTGGTCTTTAACAGCATCTAACAGAGCTTTGCAGTGTTGTCAGGAATAAAACACATTAAACACCTGGCTGAAAATTATTTGCACCCTTTGCTTGCTTCACCTTTTGCCATTCTGAGAAAAGATTTTTTTTTCCTTTTTTTTCCTGAAATAACAACAACAAAAAGAATATGGGTAGTATGTCTGGGTCATTTGCCTTAAACTAAGCAACAGATGTGGAATATCCCAGGATTGGTTCCACGTGTTGATAACTGCTGCTTAGAGAGGTCAGAAAGAGCAGAAAATACGGATAACAGACAAGTGAAGAACTGTTGCTCCCTAGTGCCTAAAGAAAGTAATCCCTTGACTACAGAGCTGAGCAGTACTGTAAAGGAAAAACAATTAGGTGATCCATGTACCTCAAGCATTTAACTGTAAGCAACACGATATGTTTTGTGGTATTCTTAACATTTTGCTCCAAGCTAAGTATTTCAGAAACACTGACCTATACTAAATAGAAATAGCTTCCCACATTCAATCATGCTTCAACCATCTTGCAAATAATTCATAGATAATAGAAAGTGGTAAAGGCAACTGTCAGAAGCTGGGTTGAAGTATCTGTGTTGTGTGCTTGCATTGCAGTGTTTACAAAGAATGGATTAAATTTAGGTATTATGCATTTGAATTTAGTATTTATATTATGAATTACCATGAAATTTTAATGCAGGGACTGCTTTAAATGTATTTTCATTCATGTATCAAGGAGTACAAGTGCAGAAAATAGCACGTTTATCCATTCTTAAGGCATTAAGAACATAATCGCCTTGTGATTGTAAGCTGTTTTGTTCTATTTTATTTATTATTTGACATAGCACTTCGGTTTTGTACATTGGGCTACAGCATTTGCTGGCAGAAGATGAACCTGACATCATTTTAACTGTTCTAGGCTTTTACTGCTGTTGTAGTCAGTGCTCTGTTTATTGTCCAAACGAAGAAAATTACAATGCATCTTCAACTAAAATTATTCTTTATTTCTCCAAGCCACTAAAATTATCCTATTTTAAATGTTGTGCCTCTGTAGGGAGCTTCCAAAGTCCTTTCAAACAATTAGTGAATCATTCAACATTTCATCAAGCTATTTGGTATATTTCTATACATTTCAAACAAGACCTTCTGTGCTTGACCCCAGTGTCAGTCGCAGCGCTGTGAGAACCTCATACCAAGGCCCAGCCAAAATGGACTGCTGCATTTGTTTAATACTCCAAAGTTCCACACAACTCTCTCTCTTTTTCGTGCACAGGCCTCACACTCCAGCTGTGAACCCTGGCCAGCCTCCCCATGCCCACAGGAGTCAGGACGTGGCTGAGGACAGGGGCAAGCAAACTCCACTCACACAAATTTGAGATCGACCACTTAGAGCAGGGAGCTGAACTGGGAAAAGGTCAACATACCCAGCATCCAAAGGAGGCCTGGAGAGGGAAAAGCTCCCGTCCCTGCTGAGCACAACACCCCTCTCCAGCCATCCCCTGGAGCCTGCTCAGCACTGGGAACCACCTGGCTCTACAAGTGCACCCCCATCGTTACAAACCTGCAAGTGTTGACTCCTGGGAATTGGAAATTATCTGCTCCACATCAGTGTGACTGCACTGTGGGGGTTTCCTCACCCAAACCTTTGTTACTGTGTGGGTTTGACCTTGGCAGCCTTTGGAAGAGTCTCCTGCTGCTGGCAGCCAGTGCTGGCCTGTTGTATCCTGCAATAATGAGCTCCACCTTAACGGAGCCCGGATCGATTTCCCTGCCAGTTGTCAGCCCTTACTTATTCATTTCACAGCACTCACTAAGATCAACAGTGCTATAACTGTGCCACCCAGATCGTTGAAATATGCACTGTGATATAATAAAGTGACACACTTTGCATTTAAGCAATGGCCTAGAGAAAAAAAAATCCTGATACTACAGAAATTGTTTCTCCTCATAAGATTGATGGCAGTATCAGGCAGGAAAAGAATAATTAGTTTTGCTCTGGTTTTATGTAGAAAGCATAACAGGCTTAAAATATTACCCATGCTGTTTGTTCAAATGAGTTCAAAATTTAAAAAGTGTTATAGTTTACTTATGCAAAAAAACAAAATATCAGCAAGGTCCATAGAAATTTTAATTTTTACTTTATTTTCTCTATAGAGCATGCATTGATCGCATCTATGCACTGTGGGTGGGTTTGACTCACTGCAAAAATAGACCAATTATGAAAATGAAGGAGCATAACAATCACAAAGGCTTTAAAAACCTGGAAAACCTCAAACAATGAAAAGGTGGTTTGCAAACTTCAGTACTCATGTCCTCTCTAATACTATTAACCACTGCTCAGTTTCTGTATAGAACTATCCCAAACTATTTTTTTTATTAAGACAAAAATGAGGATTATTTTCATATATTTAATTTCGAGATAGTGAAATTGTCCTTATTTAAACTAAATCATTAACAGTATTTCCTAAGCAATGCAATATTTCTGCCCATGGGAAGTCTTGCCAAAATGTGAAAAAAAACTGGTGCCACAAAAGGACAAGACAAAAGCTCTTTCACCAAATTAGACAACATTTTAATCCTGAAGTACAGCTGAAGAGTGTTTGTGTCAAATCACTGCCAGCTTCAAGTGAACTGAAACAAAACTGAAACTGCAAACAAAATAAAGGCAAACAAAACTGCAAATAAAATAAAGGAAACAAAATATAGTCAAAACTAGAGAATTAGAAGCAAGAGTGTTCATGCTGCCCAAGCTCAGGGGTTTATCCTCAGGGTCTCACCCTCCAACACCTCACACAGACAACAGAGAAAACCGTGCAGGAGAACAAACCACAGAATGGGGCTTTGAAGTGTGACCAGACAGAGGATGTACAAAAAGTTCAGCAGAGACAGGGATGATGGAGCTGTTATCACACACAAAGTGTCATTTGAGTGGTAGATGCTGAGAGGCAAAGGTGACAGCTGCCCAGGAAAGACAAGGGGACTGGAATTAATGAAACTCAGATGAGATCGACGGTGGTGCCTTTTGACACACTAATCTTTTGTAGGTAGAGCGTGTACAGACCTCTCTCAAATGCAGACCTCTCCCGTGCAAATGTGCAGAGATTAACATCTCTAGAACTGCCAAAAGCAGAGTGGAGGGAAATGAAGAGTCATGAAGTTATCACATGGATTCATTAACCGACTGATTGGCGCTTTCCTATTGCTGCTGTCATGAAAAAGGACAGGAAGACAGATTCACATTTATCTTAAACACCTCATAGCAGCAATTCTCAGGGAAAGTACATCATCTCATCTCTGAAAGGTGTCTAACACTAACGTATTTTCGAGATAGCAGGTGCTAACTGTAGAAGAGCGACTTTTATTAAGTACAGACTTACTGAGAAAACTTGGCATTTCCCATGAGGCTTGTGTTATTGCCATTCTGAGCATAATTACAAATTCCAGAAGTCCAACCACTAAAGACCTAGATATTAACAGACAGGACCTAAAAACCACAGCAAAATACTAAAAATCAAAAAGTGCCCTTTTGTTTTCATTTAAAAAAAAACAAACAGTAAATGGTGGCAAAGTAATATAAGCCAAGAAGACTAAGGCATACTTTGTATCATCTACTTACTGACAAAATCATAATCATTAACCAAAAACTAATTGTACCAAAATTTACAACAGAACTAAGATTGCAAATCACTAAGATAAGCATCAAACAGTAATTCCTGAAGCTGAACTGAGTATCCTAAAAGAACCGAACATTGGTACGAAGACATAGCCTTTACAAGCAAATCATTTATACAGTGTTCTGGACAAGATTTCACACATCACCAGCCTTTGCAGAGTATGCTTCAGAAAGGAAGCATTCTTATTTTCTATCTTTTTACCTTCATAAAGCTTGAGTTCTCTATACAGAATAGCCTTAAAATCTTTCCAATAGCACAAACCATGAGGTTTTACAACCAGCACAAAAAGAGGCTCATTAAAATGCCAACAGAGATACTACAGTTACACTGCTATCTACTGGTAGATTTCTTCTCTGTGAGTTGTAGGAATCTACACAGGCACATTAAGAAAAGTGGTTATTGATAAGAACCTGTCATTTTTCCTGCACAGACATTGACATTTAAAAACATACCAAAATCTGAGTAGGATCAGTAATTATACTTTTTATATGGCAAGATTATTCAGACCCTCCAATTAACTGCAGGGTTGCATCTGACTGAATGCTGCATGGAAATACACAAAGAAATGGCTCTTTTCATGTAGCTTAAAATCTAAACAGACAGTTGACACAAGAAGCAGGAAGAAAAGATGGGAAGAGTCTACTGTAGACAATTAAATATACACAGAAACATATGTGAAAATACTAAACACATATGGAGAATGCTTACTAGAGTTAAGAAATGAGAAAGAGGACTCAATGAGAAACAAAGAGAAATAAAGCTGAGAATTGCTGCTCTCCTCCCTGCCACCACCAACTTGCAATTCTGATTCACTTCCTCTCCAAGGTGAGTCAGTGTGGCAGGAGCAGATGTCACAACTGCTCCTGTAGTAAGAGCACTAGCTGAGACAGAGGAGAGGAGTAAGTGGGATTCAGGGTGCAATAGCAGTTTCTGCAGCAGGAATTACCCTCTTTCCCTCTTCAGGGCAGTGCCAGACCTTGGTTTTCATGAGAGCAGGAATGAAACTGCCACAGATAACCTTAAATGTTGGGACTACAGCTCATTATTGCCACAACCCTGAGAGCAGTACAGCAATAAGAACCACATGGTGGGATTTTGGGCATTGCCCAGTGCAGGGCCAGGAGCTGGACTCGATGGACCTTGTGGGTTCCTTCCAACTCCGAATATTTTATAACTCTATAATAAGAGCATCCCTCCAAGTTATGAATAAGTGGTTTGTGCTGTTGAACAGAGATAACAAAGTGTTTGACACTCAGTAATAAGCCATGTGCTTTAAGAGGGTCAAGGAAATTTCTCTTTGAAAAGCCCAAGTAGCACCTGGTTGGTGTCAGGATGTTTGTTCTTTTCTGCATTCATCTCCATTCTGCATTGTGTCCTCATCAGCAAGTTCATGTACCTTAACAAAAAATGCAAAGAAGCTGGCTCTACTGAATGTATTTTTAATGTGTCTGAAAAGATTCAAAGTAATTATAAGGTATACTTGCATTTGGCTGCAGTTGGAGTAACCACTTGCTTTGTCTCTTTGCCTGCAGTTCTGTACCATGACTGTTTGGCATCAGCAGCTCCTGGAGTCTGGTGTGAACCCAACACAGATGTTTTCCAGTAGTTAATCTGTGACTGTGACCAATGTCTCCCAACAGGAGCCTATTCTAGCTCCAGAAAGACTGAAGCTAATGCAAAGTGAGACTGACACAGTTTTATATTTTGCAGTGCTCTCAACAATACTGCCAAACCTTGTCTTTGGACTTAAATTTTTTCCCATATTCACAATCACTGTGGCTTATAAAACTGTCACATTTTAACACAACTATTGTATTCTTCACACCTGCAGTTAAAATAATTACTTCAAAAAGCATAGGTTAAGACCCGTGTCTCTCTGAAGTAAGACAGTTTATCCTAAATCAATTCAAGCAATACTCCCTGAGATAAATTTATGTGAAAGTTTGTCAGCTGTGTGATTCAAGAACTGAAACACTTTATGAAGCATAGGCAGGGATTCTGAATGGTGTGAGAAGAGGTGACGGATATGAAGAGTCATTTCTGTTCCTTCAGTCTTCATGTAATCATGCATTTTTCTGATAGTGAATGTGCTAGAAGTATATATCTCCTAATCAATCTGTCACAGGGCTTCGTTTTTCTACATCATGGAGTCATTCCCTACATTATGCTATAAAAAACGGTTGAATTTTCAAGCTTCAAGGAAGAATACTTGAATTCGTAGTTTTAAATTAGTATCTTATTCTAATATTTCTCCCAAAATTCAAGGTGTCCCTTACTTGCTACCTCTTCTTAAGCATTAAAACTACCAACAAAACCAAGCCTATCCTGGCAATAATTGTATTTGGAGAGCACACTTAGGGCTGTAGGCTCACTTAGGGTTTTGGTTCTGTATCAGCCTTTGATTCTGTGGCAGAGATAAATTATTTCATCTTCTGAGGAGAATGAATAAGGTCACTTTCCACTGAAGCAGGAGTTGTGTTATCATCACAGGAATTGACTAGCTTAGAAAGTATACAGAAAAGAGTATTTCTCTGACTTCCATTTTGAGAAGAACATATGCAGTCAACATAAGAACAAAGAGCAAAATGGAGCATTGTTTTGGAATAAGTCTATTTTTTGTTAAAAGTTGCTTCATGATCACCTTCCAACACACCGTCTAAAATAAAACATCTTTGCTTCTCATCACTGCCTGCCTAAGTGCTCCCCATTAACTAGGTACAACCAGTACTTCAGCAGCAAAATCAAAAGATAAACAGGTGTTAATATGGAAGGTGATGAAGTTACAATCCAGCAAAAACTCAAGTTAGGCAGAAGAAAAGAAAGGTTCTGTACATGGGCATGGTGGTTCTGGGAATTCCCTCCCAGCAACTCTGCTTTGTGACAATAAAGCTGCAATTTAAGCCCACAATTACCATTTGACAGTATTTGAGGAACTTCAGTTATTATCTGCTCTCAGAGCTACTCCAGTGCCCTCAGGCACTGTAGAATTTCTCAACTGATTTCACGTTAGACTTTCTATTGCTGTAGCCTGTACGTAATGCAGGCAGGAGGATCAGATACAATCAGTACAAGCAAAAGGACTGGACTGTCCCAAGGGGACTGAGCTTGCAGGGATGTGGATCCCAATATGAAAACTTGGGAAGGAATTGCATAACGTTACAGCATAACACAAGAGCTCAGTGGAGTCAGGGTTTGTCCTTCAGGGCTCACTGTCCTGGCAGCACTCCTGGGCACCTTTTCTCTCACTCCAGTGGCACAGCATTCCTGTAAGAAAGTCTATCAGGGTTCTCCTATCCTGGGAGACTGGCCTGGAGAGATGGCTGCTCCCAACCCAGAGCAGCCTTGGATGTGAAGCCATCATGGAAAAAATTTGAAACGGCTACAAAAAGATCACCCCTCTGGGATGGTGAAACAGACAGTGGAGCCCAGGCTTCAGGATCTTTAGGCCAGGTTTAAACATATTCTTAAACATATGACTGGATGGTTTTGAGCCTCCTTCAATGCAGCAGTAGCACTGGATACTTCTCAGGAGCAGGCTGACAGACACTTTCAGCTATACAAAATTTAGCTCTACTAGAAACTTTGCAGTACAAAGTAAAATTGATGTGACTTGACTTGCAGCAATTCTTTTCAGCCTAAATAAATAGTTAAAAGGGGTAATTTGCCATGCCTGTGTTGGTCTTGCTTTTATTAATATTTCTGCTTCTCTTCTCTGTTTTTCTTTGTCAACCTTTCTGTCTTCATGATTTTTCTCTCTTCATCCTAGTCTCTGTAGTGCTTGTCACACACATTTTTCACTCTTTCCCTTTTCTCCAGAATAGCTCTCTATGGCCATACTGAATGGACTGCAGAGAAAGCAATTCCTCCTGCTTCCTGCCCACCGATTTCCCACACCAGAGGAGAGATGCTGTTTCTCAAAGTCCCAGTTCAGCTCAGCAAGGGGGAAGTGGCTAATGCCAAGAACAGCAAGAAACTAGTGTCAGCTCATTATGAGGAAAAAAAAGAAGAAAAAAACCCCAAACCACCCAACACCTGCAAAGCTAAAATTTCAGATCAGCAGGATGGGAGAGATGGCAATTTTATGGGAGATCATTAATACCATTAAGGCAAATTCTCAAGGAAAAACTGTTTGCATGACAAGAGTTCAAGCCTTTCTTTGCTCTATTTGTGATCAGCATGGGATGCACTTAGATCTAAGCCATTGGGATTTGGAAAAATGAGATTAAAAGTAGATTGGCATGCAATATTTTAGCTGAGCAAATATCCAGGAAGGTATTTGCAGATGTGTCCTTACAGAGAGAACAAAAAGGGAATATGTCAGTGAGCATAAGCCACATTATCAATGCCATTATAACACTGCAGCTCTTCCCAGTCTGACAACACCATTCTGGCAGTTTATGACTTAGGCTGATTTCTTCCATCTCCATTACAATCCAAATAAACAGAGGTTGAACCCCACATGAACCCAGCAGTACCTGAATTATAGAACAGATTTCAATATTGGCTTTTTTTTTTTCCACAACAAAGTCTCTCAGACTCTTCTTGTGAAAGACCTCCCATTCTCCTGAACATCCTAATAACCTTTCTTTTCACCTGTTGCAGTTTGAATTCACCTTAATTAAAAGCAGGGAAAGAAAACTATTGCAAATATCCCACATTACTGTTTTTTCAGGATCTAGTTCAGATGTTTGTTATTTCCTTTGCTAATGTAAATATCTCATCTGGCACAGCTAAGATTGTATTTGCCCTATTCATTGATGTTTTGCACTGATGACTTACAGTCATCCCATGACTTTCTCCTCTTCTGTCATTTCCAATTAACAAGCTCCTAGCTTATAACAGAAATGAATTGTTTTTGTGCATGATCTTGCACTTTGTACTATTGAATTTCATTCAGGTAGTATTACTGTAGTCCTCAAGGTCATTTTATTCTTCCTTTATGGAATTCTGAACTCCCCATGTGACAAGGCCCTCAAACATTTTGGGCTTCAGAAAAATTGGTTTTGCTAATTTCCTTTTTCAAGGGAATTACTAAATTTTTAAAACCAGATATACCAGGAGCATTTCTTGAGAGACTGACTTTTAGCTCCACTACCTGACATAACATCAGTGTGTCCCTGGCAGATTACAGCCATGGATATTGTCACTGCAATGACTTTGAAGGACTTGGAGCAAAACTCCAGAATATTTTGGTCTTTCTCTCTGAAAAACAACCAGAGTTTTCAGAGACACCCAGGCATTCTGCTCATCCACAGTATCAGTTGTTTTATGCACCTGTCACGTTCCAGTGTGGAGAACTGTGAGGAGTTCTTTTAATAATGGATGACCAGGAACAAAATTAAGCCAAACGAGGCAAATGTTGTATCTGAGAACCTTTTATGGGCAATGAAAATGAGAAGGAAGTTGCCCAGATAAAAGAGGGCTAGAAGAGACAGAAAAGAAGGAAGGAAAATGGGAAAAGGCTGGGGGAGAGGAAAGAAAGAGGGAGAAGACGGAGGGAAAAGTCTCACAGCATCTTCCACATTTCTGACTATCTCCATACAGTCCTTTGTCTAAACCAAAGTCATCATACTTAAAACTTCACAGCACTGCAGTTGTGACACCTCTACACTAAACAGGCACCTCTGCCTGGAGATGAACAGGGTGACTGCACGTATTTACTGGATATAGAGCAGCTACTTCATTTATTGTGAAAAAGTTACCACAAGGAAAACCATATATCTCCAAAGGCAAGTCTAAACATTATCAATTTATGGCACTGGAAACTTCCTCAAAGTTTAGAGAAAAACACATGTGTGTGCTAGCCCCAGGACACTGGAAAATTGAAATATAAACTTGAGTGATGAACAAACCAATGCTAACGCCATGAAAATGAAGTTCTTGGCCTATCCCTGATAATCAATCTACCTGTGCTACTAGGAAATCTATTTTTTAGAGTTTTCCCTCCTGCTTTTGGGTTTTCCATCTCAAAGGTTTGAATGATGACCTATCTTGAGAATAACTGTTTTCACAGTATTTCACCAGACAGCTCAGAAACACTGTGGAAACAATGCAATTGATACACATCAGGACTTCAGAAACATTAACCACACCACCAGCAATAGTCAAAGAGAGAATGAAGAGTGGAGGGGGATACTTTTACTCCTTAACTGGCAGAACAGAAGCAGAGACTGCATGTCAGTTTTGCCCTTGGGTTTATTTACACAGCAAAACAATTTTTGAAATTCAGAAGTCCATTTCTATCTGCAGGAGAGTATTACTGAAACAGGCCTTCTGCTGTTACACAAAATACTGCATGTGGGAACAGGTATTCCAATGTGCTGCATACAAAAATCCAGCACCTTGTGAGAACCTTCCTGGTCCCTTCTGCCTCTCAGAATCCTTCTTCCTCTGGAAACACACAGAGGACATGTAACTTTTACCGTGGATTTGGATGTCACCTTCAGTCTGCCAGTCTGCCCTGTAATTATGGGAGGCCAGAGGACACACCTGCACTGATCTTCCCCTGTAACCTGCAGTGGTCACACTTGCCAGGAGACAGGGTGTAGCCCATGCAGACCTTTACACCAATTCTTAGCACCTAAATGTTACTGAACATTTAACAACGTCAGTTTCTCAACCCATGCTATTCGCTGGACTGTTCTCACATATTGTGCCACTGCTCAAAATGTAAATGCAGCTCCAAGACATTCCAAAATAATTAGGCAAACTTCATGAACTTCAAGTAAGAGTGTAATTAATTGATAGCAAAGTGGGAAAATTGGAGGTTTTCCAAGAGTCTCCTGGAGCACTCACCTGAGTCTAATAAGCGAAACTCTTCCAGTGTCACATCAAACTCTAAACACGTTCGTTCCAAAGACTATAATGAGAACACAGATTCTGAAAATCTAAATAGTCTTAAAAATTAAGCACAGATTTTTTATAATTTTTTTATTTTTCCTCTGGTTTTGTTACATTTTTCATTTACATAATTGGAAGAATTACCTTCAAACAATTTTATGAGATCTACAATAACTCATTTTTTACTTATCTGCAGAATACTATATATTTAGATTTTTAATAATTAAGCATTACAGCTCCCTGTCATATTCTCTCATACAATTACAGAGAGGAAAGTCACACAGAGACAAAGATTATTCAGAGAAACAAACTCTCAGAGTGCGTGTCCTACTGTAATTCTCTTCAAAATTGCCAACACTCATGGCAGTAAAAGATGTTTACTGTCTTGGGCTACTCAAGCTAATTCCTGTCAGCTCATTCCCTTGGTTTTAAACATGAGCAAATGAAGAAAAAAAATGGAAGGAGAAAAAGAAACACTTAAGGGTTTGGCATAATTGACAAGGACTGTTCTTTACCTCCTCATACATAAATAAGTGTCCTGAGGAAGACAGGTTTTGTCACTGGCCCCATGACTAGTGAAGTTCCAGAATTCTATGTGGACCAACATTGCTTGGAAGCAAATTGCCATGTGGAGCAGAATTGTGGCTAAGCATCTAAAGCTGGGAGAGAACACAGGCTTATTTGCAAAACAACATGGGAAGGTCTCCTGTGGTGTTATCCTTGGTGCAGATATCCAAATCCCTTTTGCATGAATCAGGAAATTTCAGCATCACAGCAAGTGGATATTAAGAAAGACCATGTTCTGCAAGGACCCAGCACACAAAGAAGGCATTCTCCCATTGCTGTGATTTATTCCTTATCTCCCACCTCATGCTGGTCTCTGTACAGTACCTGGAAAAAATGGCAGCCCCTTCTTTAGGTCTGCAAATCCAAAACATGAAGTGTATTTCATGGGCCATTTGAAGGGAGGATACAAATAAGTACTTTTTAAATAACACCCTAAAAAGCTCAATGTGTTATGAATGAAGACAAATGCTCCTGCTGCAGGAAGCCCTGGGAGTTTGGCACTGCAGCCCACAGCAGGAAGGGGATGCAGCTCTGGCATGCTGTGTCTGGGGACAGGGTGTGAGCATGGACCTCAGGGTTAGAGACCTCCCTTGTCTAGGCCACCTTTTAAGGAGCTTCTCAGGAAACTCAACTCAAAATGGGGGCAATTTTCCTGGTTAACAGAGGAAGACTCAAGTGCAGCTGTTCTGGCTGGCTGCAGAGGCTCCCAGTGGTGAATGCTGAGCTGGAACCCCAACTCAGCTGATAATTCAGCTTCAAGCAGATGACCTTTGGTTTCTGCTGCAGTAAAATCACAGAGAACTGTTTGGGTGTCATGTCAGTGCAACATGTAATTCTTCCGTCATTTGGCCTGAATTGTGCTCCCGTACAGAGAAATGTTGATCCTAGATGATAAATTGATATTAATATACCAAAGAACAATTAATTTCAAATATTTGAGTACTTAAAGGCCACAATTCACTAGAAAGGGGGTTCTAATCTCCTTACCTCTGTATGCTGTACAGTGTCAATTCTCTCTGATTTGTAGGTATACAGATAAAGTATTAATAAGGCAAAATTAGTTTTGTTCTATGCAAACCATTTTTCTGTTTTATTATCCTACACAAGTGTTCTTTTTTCCTAGCAATAGAAAACACAGAAGCCTGTCATTCATTTCTGCAGACTTAAAGATCCATTATATTGTGTGGTGATTTGATGTTAAATCTGGCAGGTGTTTTGTTGGCAAATATAAATAAAGTACAGCCACTCTGGAACACTGGGGTATGCCTCATGTTCAACAAAGCACTGATGTCAACAGCTTGATGGATATATTTTATACCAGGAAAACCTATTTCAATTAAATAGCTGTCATTTTAAGAAAGGACATCACAAAATAAACAAGTTGTCTGTATCTGTTTTACCTTTACTCCTTCTCTTTAATGATGTCTGTCTTCTCCAAGAGATTTGTGTCTGATTGACACTGAAGTGAAAAGAAAAAAGCAAAGACTGAAACTACACCCAACAGCATTGTCCCTTCACAAAAGTAATTTCTCTCTCAGAATTTGTGTTGCTTTCTTCTGCTTTTTTACAGGTACCTCAAATTGCTGCACATTGTGCTAGGTCAGGTGCTGAACAGGGATCCTCCTTCTCTCCACCTCAAATACTTTCCACAATAAGTTGCTTTATTCAAAGAGGTACTTCAGAGATGCATTCATTGTACCAAACTAATGCACTATAATATAATAAAAATTGCACTCCTATCTCTCTGCCTCCCTTGCAGCTCTACAATAAGTAACCTTAATCCTGACAAATTTTACCAGCTGTCAACCCTGACACTGCCTGGTTGCTTAAAAAAAATATAAAAACAAGAGCTTGTGAACTGTACAAAGAGTGATTAATTTTTCATGGAATCATAGAATGGCTTGGGTTGGAAGGGACCTTGAAGATCATCTGGTTCCAACGCCCTGCCCTGGGCAGGAACACCTTCCACTAGAGCAGGATGCTCAGAGCCCCATCCAGCCTGGCTTTAACACCTCCATGGATGGGGCATCCACAGCTTCTCTGAGCAACCTGAGCCAGTGCCTCACTACACTCATGGAGCAGAACTTCTTCCTGACACCTCATCTAAATCTGCCCCATCCATTTAAAGCCATTGCCCCTTGTCCTATCACTCTATGCCTGCACAAAAAGTCCCTCTCCAGCTCTCTTGTATCCCCTTTAGGTGCTGGAAGGCTTCAGTGAGATATCCCTGGAACTTTCTTTTCTCCAGGCTGAACAAGTCCAGCTTTCTTTCCCACCCTGTGTTCAGAGGAGAGGAGCTCCAGCCCTCTGAGCACCTCTGTAGCTGCCTGTGGGCCCACTCCAGCAGGTCCATGTCTGTCTCAGATTACATATTTAACTTTTAAGGGTTTTTATTTTTCCTGCCAGTACTGTATGTGGGGCTCATTAAGTACTGACCTAAATCCATCTCCCTACATTTCATTGCAGCATGGCAGATTTTGTGATGGTTCTAATCAGCCTTAACAGAGCTGCCCACCTCAATTCCATTAAGGAAAAGTCAACACAAGCACACTTGCACCCTAAGCTATTGGTGATTTCTGGATCAAGCAAGCAAAGCCCACAGAGATAAAACAGCTGTCCTACTTTATAAAAGATACCATTTTATATCTAGCCTGCTTCTTTCCTTTTATTTTTCTGACCCCTGAAAAGTAAAACAATGGAATAGAATACATTATATAAAAACAGAACTTTAAACAAACTTATTAAAATAGCAGGTTTTCAGCTTCTAGTTTATTTCCTGTGTCTCACCATTCAGTTTTGCTTTCCATTTTAAACTCTGAATGAGGCTGAGGATATTGAGAATGCAAAAATATGACGAGATTTTTTTTTCCAATTCTGCTTGTTCTACAAATGACCTTTATCAGAATTTCCTTCTCCTAAACACTGCTGGTATATCAGAGCTGTTATGATTTCACGAAGAAAAAAATCATTGAAGAAATTAAATACATATTTTGCTTTAAATTATTATTTAAACATTAGTATTGCATTAAGTGTCTTAAAAAGCAGCAATAAAGTTTCAGCCAAAAACCAAAAATTTTCACATTCTGTCTGAAGTGTTGCCTTATAGGTTTTATAAATCCAACTTCAGCATCACAGCCTTTCCACATAGCAGCAAAAGGCACTAACAGAGAAGAAATTATTTAATGAGACCTTAGCTGTTAAAAAGTGTAGGGCAGACACAAAAAGTTGTATAACACAAACCCCACAGTCAGAGCAAATACATACCTCAGAATTTGTTGTTGCTGTTACTGTAGTTAACAGTCAGTTTGTTAGAACATTAATGGTCCAGCAACCCACAAACCAACAGTTAATTGCTAGTAATGATTGGCTTCTTGGGGATTATTGCTTAAATAAATCCTAGAAGTTGTGTGCTGTTAAGTAAGTTACTATTTCCTTAAAGCTGGCAATGAAGTCCAATGGTGACTGTTAGTCAGCCTTGCCATTAATCCTCATCCCCTGAGTCCAACCATTAATTCTAATCCCTTGCATACGTCGAAAGCAAAGAACAAAAGTCCCTGATTGTCTTCAACTATTCACTTGGAAAAATGTTCCTGAATATCTTGACAGTGGAAAAAGAAACATTTAGTCTCATAGTCTTGTTCATGCTCACCATAGAAGGAAGACATGCCTGAGTGCTGACATGTCTGCTCAGTATAATTGCCAACTGTGAGGATGTTTGGAAATCCTCATGTATAAATTTGCAGTCATCACACATTACTGGGACTGTGTGTTTAGTGGTTTGCTTCCAAAAAAACAAGGAAGTTATTACAATTAACTAAACCTAGATAATGGCCACTCTGGGGACCCACAGTAATACAGAATTATATCAACACATAAAATGTCATACATTGCATTTGATAGTCCCTTTACTAACATCAGACTCTCTGGTCAGGCCAATTATTTGATACAATAAAATGTCAAAAAGCACCAAGAAACATCAATTAGCCATACAGAGGGACTTTTCCTTTCATAGCTCAACAGATGAAGACCCTTTCACCCAATCTGAAACTTCATCATGTGATTTCCCAAGGATCAGGAGTCCAAGTTTTCCATCTTAAAGGAGGAGTTCTGGGAACTGATAGATTTGGTCAAAGCCACCAATGTAAAGGGATACCCTCACACTGTAAAATGACAATGCAATGCCACCTAAGTTTGATACCTCTGGATAGTCTGATTTGATACCTCTGGAAGTCAAATGTGTCTGGTTTTATATGTAGAAAAACCTATGCAGAACCAATTGCACCATTTCTGCTGAGAACTCATAAGATTTCTGGGAGAGTAAATCCAATCCACTTTAAGATCCACAGACATTCTAGGTTTGCTGGCAGTGACTCCTGAGTTTCTGAAGGGTCCTGTTAAAGGTTACAGGTTCCCCCCACACACGGGGCCATCCCACAACCCCATCTCTGCACTAAGGGGAGTCTCCCCCAGGGTAGGGATGAAGCAGAAAGATTTCTGCTATCTGTTTTATAGTTTAAAACATGATTTACAGTCATGAAGGAAACAGTGTTTGTTCAGCAGGTTTTTAGTAGGGTAAACAGCAGGTAATAAACCCAGAGAAATAATTAAAGCCAAGTTCATAAGCTACAAGGTGAACTAGAGTCACAATAAAGCAAATCTACACAAAGCATCACTGGTGTGAGTGAGGATAATCTAGAAAAACTCATATCTGTAATTTGTTTCCAAATAGGGAGCTGCCAACACCTGTATTTATGAGTAAACTGAGGCACAGAAAGGATCTGAGCTGCAAGCAATACCCAGCTAAGAAACCAATGCACAATCCTCGTGATCCCTTTCTCTCAGAAAAACCTACAAAGTGTGACAATGCATTAATAAATAATAAGCCCTTTCAAGCCAAAAATTAAAGCCTGAGTCAATTAATAAATTTTTTTTAAAGAATGTTTGACAATTCTGCATATCCCTAGGGTGAGCATTTGGACCAGAGGTTAAAAAAAAAAAAGGCAAATGAAAACAAACAAAAAGACCCATAAATCCCAAACCTACTAACTGTAATTTGCCTTAAATATTTCTGAAACCTGAATTTTATGAGTCTCTACTGAAATGCATTGATATGTTCAACTTATTACCTCCTTTTTGTCTTTAAGGTAATGATTCACTTCAGTTTTACATCAACCTGTTAAAACAACCTGAAGGGCATGAGTGTAATTTTCATAATCTCAAATTTCATATACCAAGAGAAATTAAAAGAGTCAAGACATCACTTTCCCATTCTAGTTTCCATCCCATCTAGGCTGTACTTTCCAAGTGTGAGTTTTCTGAAGCACTGAATTTCTCAGAATGGATGAAACAGAGGATAAAACTGTTCTCACCCACTGCCAGATCCTCTAACCAGTGCTGGTCACTGACTGGATTTCACCTCTATTTCACAGCTGTAATTTTCAAAGCTATTTCTTTTGTACCTCCTTAGCTTTTATTGCTATTAGATACAATTCTCATTTTCTAAGAATTGTTTTTTCATTATGCTCGTCAGAAAAAAAAGGCTACAGGTTTAGGCATCCTCAATAGTTTCTCCTGCAGGTAAGAGTCACAAGATACCTTTAAACATAATATATGGAGCTATTTCTGCATAGAGCAATTACATCCAAGGAAAGGTTCTGTGGATATTGAGAGAGCTGTGCTATTATCAGTATTTTCTTGGTATTACAGCAGTGATATCTCAGCTCTGACTGTTTTGAGCACTATTTTCAGGTATTCTTGCAAGCACAGAATCCTTAGGCATGGTACACTTGCTGACACCACTGCTTGCACTTTGAAAACATGTATAGATATTTAGCCTTAAGGATTGCCTGTCTGGGGAATTCTGGTCTGATGTATAGAAGAAAATGTTAAAGATTGCAAAAGTTTGCCTCAGACTGCCTTAACTACTCAGAAGACAACAACTTAAACTGGTCACATAAGGAAACTCTGAGTCTCACAGACACCATGGCGACCCTCATAAGACTGACTCTTAACCTTGAACTTGTGGAAATGCTTCACTTGTTTTTAATAAATTTATTAAGCCCCATCCTTGTCACAATATACCCAGTACAGGTGGAACAGACACCACCTAACCATTCATTCCTGTGAGTGAGCACAAAAGTACAAGGAGGAAAACACTGCACAACAGGTCACAAAGCCCAATTACAGCTTTCACCTCCTCCTCACTCTCCCTCTGTCCTAAGACAGATAAAAGGAGCATCTGTGACCTCGGGCTCCATCCCACCTCAGCCCTCAGACATCTCAGGAGGTGCCTGTGTTCCCACAGGCTCACAGCAGGCAACCCTGTAAAGCGAATATCGCAAGCACTCGCTACAATTATTACATAAATTATTTGTTAGCAGGAATACTAACCTGCCACAAGACACAGCTGCCTCAGGAAAGTTTAGGAGTCTTAATAAAATATGCATAAGTAACTATGAAAATATAGAAGATAACTGTCAAAATAACTTTGAATACAGCAAAGCATATCTGCTGACTTTCCAGCACAAAATGAATTTATGGTAATAAGTTTTGGAAAGTAATACAGCCGTGTTGCTAAAAATGCAGAGCAGCTGCTTCAGTTATTATAAAATGGCTAATTTTTACTCATTTGTGACATGGTTTCGTAGATGGGTAACAGCTGCAGTTTCACCCAGCTGCATCCTGATGCTAAATGCACACTTTAAGCCATCAGATGAAAGTATAGATTCCTTTACTTTACAGCACTAAGTACCAGTGTCTTTCCAAGAAATACCCTGAAGGTCATTGGCAATTAAGGCTCCCCAAGGTCTCTTTCACTCAGGGAATGGTGACTGGCAGACACAAGGTCTCCACAAGTCAGACACTGTACAGCAACATAGCAAGTAGTAACTGAGCTGCATGGATTTAAAAGGATGTTGAAAGGGCTTCCTACCTGGTACAAGTTGCTACTCTCCCTCACAGCCCGGACCCCTAGATGCTGGCTCTTCTCCTTAATTGCTGAGGTAACACGAATTTCTCTAGTAAGAAGTGGGAAAAAAAAAAAAAAAAAGAAAAAGAAAAAAAAAAAAAAAAAAAAGAAAGGTTCTATTGGCTGCTGCCTCCTTCTTAAAAAGGTTACTTCAAATGCCTCTCTGGCTCCCTATTTATTTTCTCTCGCTCCCAGCAGAGCAGTTGAGAGGGAGAGTAAGGGAGTGTTTATCCTGGCTCTGAGGATGCACGCCTGTGCGATAACTGCCTGCTCCCTGCAGTACAGCCGGCATGATGTGATGTGCATACTAAAGCAGTTTGCATTAGGCAAGGCTTAGCAGAGCCAGCTTCCCAGTCCCCACCTTCTGTATCACACAGCCAGCTGGCTCCCTGGAAATAGTGGGGCTGTGCTGACAGGACCATAGGGCTCTGGTTAGACTCTAAATGCATTTTCTCTGAAGATAGTCTTTAAGGAAAAGGTTAAACTTATGTCTCGCCTCACCTGTGAGAGCACAGAGGCAGCTGTAAGTGAAAACACAACACAGCCATACAAATGGGCAAAAATTCCCTGTTGTTTGCTGTCATATGACAGATGATACTAAAAGCAAAAACTAATGAGACATCTCCAGTTAGGAAACATTTATCTGCTGCCATCTATCAAACAAGCAAAGGCGTAAATAAATAAATAACGCCCCAAAGAACAGAGAGGCTTAAACGTCTACAGGCTCAAAGATAAATGTGTGATATTTATACACTTTAGTCATGACTGAACAACAGATACATTATGAACAAGAATTAGCTCTAAAGTACTACATTTATCATAAATCTGAATAAATATTAGAGAAGGGCTCATGCTGTAAAGCCTTGATTTGGATTTTGAGCCCTCCACAGCTCAGGAGTGCCTCAATCTGGGGATTTGGCTCTGGCCTCTCTGTCCATATTATCTGCTCATGCACACACTGACAGAAGTACACCAAATAAATAAGACTATACATGATTATATGAAGAATCCTTTGCTTGCCCAGGTGTAAAAGTACAATAGTAAGTGCTACTCTGTTAGCTGCTTATACTTTTTCATTGTTTTTAAAATCAGGGATTTAGTTCTTGGTTACCAAGCATATTTCCAACGTCCACATACAGCAAGATTATTGTGCAACTTGATAAATTACCTGGGCATCCTTTCTGGATGATACCCTTAGGAGCATCAGGGGTCACCAGGGACATCCTGGCTTCCTCCTCTGGGCTACACCAGGCCTGACCAGCCTAGAGGGTGGAATTCAGGAACTTTGCCTGAATTCTCTGTATATTCAGAGTAATTTTATAGCCATATATTCTTTGCTCCATGTTCAACTTTTCTACAACTAATTTTTCTCCCTCCAAGCTGTTTACCTCTCTGGCATGAGAGGATCTGAGCTTTGGACAGGTGAATTAAGGGAGCCACTTTAGTCTTTTCCTCATGTGTTCACTTCTGACCTGTCTGGCAGGTGGGGGGATTTGTTTGGTTGGTTTTGGTTGGTTGGTTTTGTTTTTTTATTGAGCATGAGTGACCAAGACTGTGCTGACATTCCAGCAGACAGCTGAAAACAATCTTGTGCAATTACAATATTAGTATATTGTCTTCTCTATTAGAAGAATATTGCAGTGCTTTGAAAGATTGTGTTTGCCTTTTTATGGCTCCATCTTTTATCAACTTGTACACCTACAAGCCTTCCCACTGGGTGAGTTCCCACCTTGCAGAAGTTAATGTTAGGCTTTCCCACATCCATGGATCTGATTTCCATACTAGTTATTTACTTTTATTCACAGAGTTCTTACAGGTCTCTATTTTGTATATGATATTCTAATACTCCTTTATACTGACAATGCCTCTGTCTTTCCATGCAACAGACTTTATCACACAGCATTTATACAAGGATTTAAAATATATTTTTTATTGTTCCCAAGACTGATTCTTGATGAACTTTACTAGTAAATTTCTTCCAGTCTATTACTTCCATATTTAAAGCAAATGTTCTTCAAGCCTGGAAAAAGCACTGGGATATGGATGCAGAAAACCCTATTGCAAAATATCCCTGTTCAATACCACAGTGCCATATAATGTGATCAATCTATAGCTGGGCATCCACATAATGAACTCCCCTTTCGTTTCCATATCTTGACTGAAAGAGCTCAAAAAAGTTCTGGAAACATTGTGTTAAAGCAAAACAAAATGAACACCCCACACTTGAATTAGTGCCACTACTCGAGGACAGACTACAGGCCTGGATTTAGTTCTGTATTAAAAATCTGGGGGTTTAGAGTCCTCATCAGATCTTTGGCAGTGAAGCTGATGTGTACAGACAAAGGTGCACAATAATGCATCTGTATTATTCACAGCAGCAAGTACTGAAGCTTTACCACCTTACAAGATGACAAAAGACTCTTGGCTTGTTTCTTCTCTTTTGCTCTGTGTAGCTTTGATATCTATTAAAAGATTGTAGGTTTTGCTCACTATCAGTTATGAAGCTTGAAATCTCTATTCCAAGCATAGTCTAAAGTGATTCAAATATTGTCACTATGGACAAAAATAATGTAAGTCAGAAACTGGTGAAATTAATTTCAAGCCTTAAACATTTTTCATGCCTTTTTGTTAAAGACCCAGCACATCACTTTGAAGATATCCATTAAGATACTTTTAACAAACATACACATATATGAACAGACACGTGTGCAGAGATTTTAAATTATCATAAGATTTTCAACAGTGCACTTCACAACCCACAGTCAGCTAAAGGAGGCTGGAAAAGAAGGTGTTTTATATATATATATATAAATAATTGTTGCCAGGAGTACCTTAAAAGGCTAGCAACAGGAAAAAACTAAACTGCCTGTAGCCAATTTTAATACAACCTGTTATTCTTCCTATCCTGTGACAGACATGAGTTCTGAGTGAAATAGAAGTAACATTTGGCTGGCTAAAAAATCTTTACAGACAGCTCTGCCAACAGACATTACACATTAACATTGACAATGTCTGATGTTCATTGTGCAAACATTCTCCTTGTGTTTCAAGTCGCAGCCAAAAGATATTTTATGACTTACATAAAGTTTAGTGGCAACAGCAGAGACATATTTTTATGGACAGTAGAGTAAAAGTCCTCCTGTTCCTGAAAAGGCTATTGGGAAACAGCTGGCAGTCACTGCAGATATTGGAATGGAGTATAAAATATACCTGTCACTCACTCTTGCAAAAGTGGACACAAGCACTAGGCACTCTACAATTTTCTAGGCATTAATCATATCTTCCAATAAAACTTTAGAAGCTGAGTCACAAAATAATCAATTCCCACTGAAAAAGAATAGAGGTGGGCTTGGTTGGTTATTTTTGGGAGGTGGTTAGGAAGGAAATGGGAAGGAGCCATTCTAAAAAATCCTTATTCCTTTGAAACACAAAAGATGCTCACCCAGACTATCTAAAGATCAAAGCTACATAGGTCAAGAGAAACACAAAGGTTTTTCAAAAGGCACTTTCTGCTTTACTAGACAAAAGGAAGAAAAAGCACATATTCAAAGTGAAAATAAAGTCTTCAAAAATAAATCCAAATTCATAAAAGTTTGAAACAAAAAGTTAGTTCTACAATAAAAGGAGTATATATAATTCATAGCAAAAATTAATGTTACTGTCTTACATAGCTAGGCTTTAATGATTGCTTACCCAAATGTGGTACCATGTGAATTTGAAATGTTCTAGTGCTCCCTTCCTTCCTTCGTGCTGTTGGCAGGTATGACAGGCACAAAAAGACTCTGTGCCTCTTGGTGTTTTACTTTTGGAAGTCCTATTGCAGAATGGTGACATCACCATTGCATTCTGACAAACTTTATTGCCAATAATTTCAATGCAGGATAGCCAGAAGAGCTTGACATGTCTTTACAGACCAAGAACTGGGAGTGAAGAAGGGCACAAAGCTGCTCTCACTCCTCCCTTGCTCAGAAGCATGAGATGGTTTTAACAAGGAATTTGGCCAGCCAAGGGAAGTTTAAGACTATTTCTATTTCAAGCCAATAACTTCTCCTGACACACAGATCTCTCTCTCCATCTCAAAAGCAAGAAATAAAGCAAAGCCTTCAGAGATGCACTAGAGGAGTCTGCTTTGCAGTTGATGTGTGACCAGCCTAAAGACTGGTACTCATGGAGAGGGGAAAAAAGAAAAAAAGATGGAAAAAATCCTACTTTTTGGCTCACATACTGAGTTTGCTTTTGCAATAGGCAAATTATTATGCATCTTCATTAAATAGTGTCTATATTTGAAAGGAATGTTCCTGTTCATTACCTGACAGAGCTTAAGTGTAAAAAGGCTGAAGGCCAAAAAAGTGCTCCATATGATTAGCTCTGATTTTCTGTTCTACATAAAGTACATCATTAAAATGAAATTACTATTCAGTGTAACCAATATAATTCAGTCCAACTGTTAGAATTCATGTTTTGTCAAACTCCATTCTGGGAGAATGATCCAGTCTCCTCTTCTGGATGCATATTTGCTCAGGGACAGAGAAGAGCAGGGTACCAAACTCCCATCACCTCTGGACACCAGCCAGTAGGAGATGGATAGAAAACTTTGCTCAGAGTACTGTCTTCTTTGATCAAAAAGTTATTTAAATATTTTTGTTTTAAATTTTAATATTCAAATTAAAAATTGCAATCCTGTGGGTGAGAATAGTAGAAATTCTGCAAAATATTTATGAGAACAATTGGAAAGATCTAAAATATCAGAACATGGTAGCACTTTTTTTTTTTCTTTCCAGGAAAGCTAATCTATATTTAATAACAGAGCACCAGGAGAGGGGCACTCATAACAGGATGAGAAATATTACAGTGTTTCTCTTGTTAAGCATGAAATATAGCCATTAAATCGTTAAAACCTCTGTAGTGCTTAAATATGACAGAAGAAAATTGGTCCCAATGAGATGATATGATCCTATTACAGTCTTTTAAAATCATGAATGTGGACAGCAAGATTGGGAACTACACTATTTTTCAGTGAAATTTCAGGGCATAGCCACCATTTTAGTGAATCAATTTTGACTTCCCAGAGAGATTTACACAGAAATGCAGAATACAGCACATTAATCCCTTCATGTGTCCCCAGAGGGAAAACATTCTGCTTAATTAACAAGTCTTTAAAATAAAAATTATTATTTTCAGACACATATTTGTTCTCCAACCCCAAAGTTAACTATTTGGATAATAGCAATATTTTTACTGAGATAAAAATGACAAGGTCTCCACACATGTACAACGACTCACAAGACCACATTCAGGTTTTGCAGAGGCCTTGCAGTTTGTATTTTGTGTCTGTCTCTGCAGAGCTCTGGGCCTGAGGGCACAGATGTGGCCACAGCTCCTGAAACGTTGCTTTAGGGACTGGCTCTCTGAGCCTCAAACAGCTGGGCAAAATCTAAAGCAGATCTGAAGCTGCTCTGGGACAGATGAGGCACAACCAGACCCTCAATTCCCAAGGCAGTTGTGGTGAGGAAGAACAATATTTTCAAATATTTCAGAAGCACAAGAGTTTTCTGGGTTGTTTCTTTTAATTATTTACTTTAATACCAGTTTGCACCCTGCCAATTGAAATATCTCCTCCATATAAAAAAAAAAAAACACTAAAAATCCACAAAACCTGTGAATCCTGCAAGTGTTTGATTGCCCTCCCTATAAATCAGGGAGATGTTAGAATGTCTGTAACCTAGGAGGCACACAGACAGCGTGCCAGCTTCTCTCTTGTGCATCTGCTCAGCCAAAGCACAGCCAAAAGATATTAGCAGACTTCTTTGAAGACAGGAACAGCAGCAGCCAAGTACCAGAAGCATTGCAAAATGGTCACAAAGCAAACTTCTGTCAGGTGATTAATAGGCAGTGCTTCGAAAATTTCAGTTTTAATTATCTGATGACTGTTTACACATACCAGAAATGCTGTTCAGTCTTGTCACCACTTCTGCATTTTTATCTAAAATATACCCTGATAGAATTAGAATCCTACAATTCTACTCTCTTTTTGAATTTCTTGTCGTCAGCCATTGAAAATAAAACAAATGTCAACAAATACCATTTCCACTCTAATTTTATAGACCCTGACAGCCTTCAGCAGCTAACTGTCTGCTAATTCCTTTAATAACCTTATTTCTTTGTGTCATGTGTTCTAGTTTATGACTTCCTTTTTAAATCAAGTTCTATCACCCCAGAGGAAAGAAAGCATCTACTCCTAGCAGTGTGCTGGAAACAGCACAGCTGGAGAAAACTGGTATCTAATCAGGAGGCATTATTGCTTTTCCAGCAATGGCTCCATAGTGCACCAGTGGCTCCACAGCACTTTCCTGGAGCACCAGGCTCTTTCTTTTTCTGTGTGTGTGTTAAATAGTGTGACTTCTATTTCATTTTCAGTACGTGCATAAAAATCATATTTATTAAATTGATTGCATTCTAAATCTAAGACTCCTGGGCTAGCTCCCAGTCTTGGGTTTTGGAGGGGTTTGGTTTGGTTTGGGGTTTTTTTACTCTTTTTTGGAAAGGCAGTAGGTATATTTAATATACACCACTCCCTGTGCCATCAGTTTGTCAAGGGTCTATTTTTTTCCTGTGGAAACAGGCTGAAAATTCCAGGTTAGAAGACAGTGACTTAGCCAGGAAAACTTAAATTTTCATCTTAAAGGTAAGTTCAGTTCTGGTGCCCCATGCCAAAACTGCATCCTGAAGAACCACAGTGGAATTGGTTCAGGACTGAAGTTCAGCCCCTGGCTGCAGAGCAAACCCAGGCACCCAACAGGAGCCAACAGCAACAGCTCCTGCTGTGGTAGTGATGTTCAAATTCATGTGGAATTTGCTAAAAAGTCTGGGTCCAGCCAAGGAATGGGGTTGTGGTACACCCCAGAAAGCTTCTCAGGTCCCAGCATGCAGACATTAATTAATGCTGCCACAAAAATCTTCCATTTCAATGTCTGAGGAAGAAAACCAAAAATCATTAAAGAATTTAAGACTTGTGAAAGGATGGACAGGAGGCCCCCGTGGTGTTTTACTCATGTGGACTTGTGCTGTGTAAGTGAGCTATTTCCAATCACTTTTCTGCATATTACACTACATATGGTGGTAGGAGGACCCATATTTTAATTTAGATTGGAGACAACATAGCTTATTTTTATTCAGAGTGCTTATTTCAGGTTCCTCCCCACGTACTAGGGTGCTCTTGTCAGAAAGCCCTGGCTCAATGACCTTTGCAAAGATAAGAATTTATAACTTAGATTTTGTAGAAGTCAGACAAAAATACCAATATACCTTCTACGTGCAGTAATGTCAAGGTAGGTCATAAAACATTAATAGAAGAAAGTTAAATTATGCTTAAGACTTAATTAAATATCTCTTCTGTCCCAAGTATTTTATTCTTATACTATTCATTAATTTAAGGTTTACCTCATATCTCTTCTCTCTTCACCTTGCTTGCTAATTTGGGCGTAGAAATGCAGATATCAGATCCAAGTAATACAAAACTTTTCACAGAAACTTTGCAAATTTTACATTTTTTTAAATTAAATTTCGTAAAGTAAATATTTGTTCCTTACTCTAAAGGAAGGGTTCTTATAGTTTCCCCTCTTGAAAACAGATAAAAAAAGATATTTAGGGATTTAGCCAGTTATTTCTCCAGTAGAAATAGAGTAACTCTGATACTCAGAAGATATATATCTCCACATATATAGGAATTAGTGGAACAGAAAAGTTTATTCAAGCATGTAGGATTTAAAACTGTGGTTTTTTGTATTGTTTTCCTTTGTGATTTGCCTACATGAAACCCTCAGTATCATCATAGAATTAATATTGTGAGAAAACTCTTTTTAACTTTATTGAAGAAAAATATATTTTAATCAATATAATCCAAATCAGTTCCTCTCCTCCTTGTTTTCATTTCAGAACAAAATGAAAACAAATTCTCATGGGTAAAGAATTATTATCTGCAGAGGAGAATCAAATGAGGTGATTCAACAGCTGCAGACTCATGGTAGCAGACACAAAGTGTTCTGTTAGAAACTCAGCATAACTAAAAGTAGTTTTTGGGGTTTTTTTTAAGATGAGCACAGGTTTGTTTGGTTGGGTTTTTTTAGCAGAACTAAGATTACTCATGGCTCAATAAATGGAGAATAAGTCAATGAAATCACATGAGCTATTAATATTGGAGAAAAACAGCAAAATGGCCAAGATGACCCAACTCCTTTTGTTCACCACAGATACAGCATTATTTATAGATAAGTCAAAAATAAGACCTCAGTGGGGTCTGGAATCTGTCACGTGGGCCATCCATTAATTCTATTCAGGTCAGCACTGCCAGTGTGAGCCCTGCAAAAGTTGGATTGGCAACTTGCAATAGGTCACAAATAAGAGACATCCCATGCCTTAAATGCAGTGGCAGAAGGAGGTCAAATTTAGTTACAGCTGAACCCCACTCTTCCATTCTGTCACACAATGGTCACATTCTCTGAGGGAGAAGGGCAAAGACACAAAACTTGGCTCTTTTGTGCAGAAAAATAAATAGTTTATCACATCTTCTGTATCAGAACTGAAAAGGTGCACATCACAGCATGGGGAATCAAGAATGTTAAATGTTCTTTCTGCCCCTGTGCAGTTGCAAGGGCAGCTGTTTAGAGCACAGCATCTCCTGCACAGACCTAAAGCCCAGCCCTTGAGGAGAGGTCTCCAGCAGCAAGGGGCTCTCCTGAGCCCCTGAGCAGTAAACAGGGATGTGCCTTCTCTAGTACAAGACTTCTTCCACACTTCATTCTGGGTCTAAGCACCACCTGACCCCTGATACCCCAGCCCACCCAATTCCTGGGCCCTTCTTACCCAACCACACCTCTAATGAGCCCACTTGTTATCCTGAGGTCAAGGTGGCAGGACAGCACTGGGGTGAGCACCTAGACCCTCTTTCCAGAGGACATTCCCTTTTCCTGAGAATCAGAGATTTCTTTCAGGTCATCCAGTCCGACTTCCAGTCCTTCTTTAAGATCATCCAGTCCAACATCCTTTAAGCCAGCATTGCAAAGTCCACCACTAAGCCACATATGCACCTGTTTAATTACCTCAGATTTAAACCAGTATGTCTCTGAAAAGTATGTTCAATGTTTGCCAACTCTTTCTGTGAAGAAATTTCTTTAATTGCAGACACTACTTTTGTGATCTGTTCCAGAATACTTGATTAATTTTGAATGCCTATATATAGTTTAACAGACTCACCACCATCCCCAGAGAATTTGAAACAGTTACTGCATGTTTTAAAAAAGTCTGTTTTACTTCGTCTGTTTTGGTGGGCTTTTATGTGTAGTTTCTAAAACCCTTTAGCAAATGAAGACATTTGCACAAAGCACTGAAACAGTAAACATAGATACTTTGATAAAAACAAAACAAAACAAGACCCACAACAGCATAGAAATAAGATAAAGGAAATCTGTTGTCAGTCATTACATAAAGCTGTATGACCTGGTTACCCCACCACAAATTAAGAGAGGTGACATATTTTCTCTATAAAAATCATTTAAAAAACAGATAAAAAGAAAGAAAACCTGGAGATCTCAGCCAGCCCAGCAGAAGACGTGGCACCCCAACGCTGCAGCTCTTGTGCTCTGTATCACAAACGACGGCGCTGAGCGAACTTTCAGACACCTTTTCATCCTCGCCTCTGCCTCTGGCTACCACAGGATGTTTTGTGATTTTCTCACATAACAAGCAGTCCTTCATTTCTCAGAATCCCAACCAAGTCTCCTAAAATGCCTGGAAGGCACCCCTTGGGAGGCAGGAGGAAAGATAACAGGAGAGCGGCTGCTCGTTCCTGCCGCGAGCAGGATCCTAAACGCCTTGCAAGTAACAATTCTAAACATTTAATTTGCACTTGCTGTTTCTGTTCCTAATTTTGCCTTTCAGTGAAATGGTGTTTATCCCTTCTTTATTGTTAGAATGCAAATGCTGTCCCCATTTCCTCCGTAGCCATGCCATCATTATAAGATACTGTACATTAAAACTAAATGAAGGTTTATGAGCTATTGCAAAATAAACTGATCTGCATCCTCAATCTAGCATGCCACACCACAGGCCTCACTCACAAGCAGATTACACCACCACTGATATTTTTCTATCATGATATAGCAGGGGTTTTTCTCACCTGACTCTGGAATATGGGAAATTCATGCATAGGGAGGGAATTTACAGAAGGCACACACATTGATTTTGAAATCTGCCTGGGTTTTATGCAAGTTGCATAGAAAAATGCTGCATATCTCTAAGCTGAGAGGCATTCCCAAAGTAAACCTTTGTGTGCAGCATGAAATTGCCTGCATAATATACTAAGCAATAGCATCTCATGCAAACAAGTATCTACCATTAAAGGAAATTAGTGTGGAAGCCAGGTGTGCTTAGCAGACAAACATGGAACTTGATCTCCTTTCTTTCCAGATATGTGGCAGTTACTGGGATACAAACAAATCTTTTTTTGTATCAACACACACACAGCAGACTCAAAACTCTGTGTTATTACACAGCAAACACATTATGAAGCACATTTGGATTCACTTTGATGAACTCTGTGTACCTCAGACCTGAATAACTAAAACATTCCCATCAGACTTTCAAAATTACATCAAGACAAAAAAGTGAAGAAAAAATAAACTATTTAAATAATTGAATTTCATTAGATTTCTTCAAGTGCTTATTTCCTTCCACATCTAACAACTGCACAGAAAACATCTCTGAGTTTATTTAAGAGACACTGGGAATGCTTTGTGAGAGCTGCATCCTTCCTTCTTGAAAGCACGTTGTATGAACTTATTTATTTGTACTTGAATAATGTGTGGAGCCACAGACATGGGATCAGAATTTGGCTGTCCCTGGAGTCAAATAAACCAGTAACAGCAACAACAACAACAGCTTCTTTCCTCAAGAGAGGTCATACAGCAAACAACACATGGAGAGAGAAAAAACAAAGGGAGCACCAAAACCTCTGAGAACTCTCTTCTCAGCAGGGAGGCAATCCTGATACTAAATCGTGCACTGCCTCCTTGTCAAGTTTTGCAGCCTCTCTTGCACAGGAGATCTCCAGGCAGGCTGTGAAGCAGGATTCTTGCAGATGTTTACAAAGAGCTCATCTTAGGTGAGCAAAGCAACAGGGGAAAAAATGTGACAGGCTTGTTTAGAAACACACACAGGCAACAACACAGAATAAACCTTTTTTTTTTTTATTCCTGAGTTGGAGTTCATTCTTAATCAAGAGCAATAACTGCTCTTGGAATTCCCACATGTCAGAATGAAATTTAAAAAAACCTTTAATTACACTGATAATCACCAGCATTGCAGTGTTTTTTATAATAATAAATGCCCTGTTTCTTTAGAGGGGCAAAGAGACATAAAGGGAAAAGGATTTTACCAAATGGCTTTGTGATGAGCAGCTCCACTAATTCAGGGTAGTGCAAGTCGTGTTCCTACACATTCCCCCTGACCCAGATTTAGATGGCAAAATGCATTAGCAAAATTTAAGATTATCCATCAGCTATTACAAACCAAGTATCATAAGAGCTGGATTTGGGGGAGTGTGCCAGAAAAGGGGGAGAATGTGCCTAGTGAGAATAATTAATATTAGTAAAAGTTGTGCTCTTTCTGAGGCTCATTCCTTCTATACCACCTAAGTGGCCCAAAGGGGCCCCAACCAGCCACAAATTGCCCATCAAGAACAACCCACAAATGGAAACCAATGTTGTGTTTGTGTTGGGCCCTGGTCCCACAAACACCACAAGACAAAGCCATAGAGTTTCCTTAGTTGAGAGAGACCCACAAGGATGATCCAAGTCCAGCTCCTGGCCCTGCACAAGACAGCCCCAAGAATCACACCATGTGCCTGAGAGTATTGTCCAAATGCTCTTTGCACTCTTGCCAAATTTGAACCACTTCCCTGAGGAGAAGTTCCAGTGCCCAGCCACCCTCTGGGTGAGGAACCTTTTCCTACCATCTAACCTAAACCTCTCCTGACACACACAAGGGTGAGAATTCTCCCCAGCTTTATCTCCCACCTACCTGAGCCATTTTGAAGTGCCTTTGAACTTTTCCAGAGGGCACAGTGAGATGACTGCAACGCCCTCAGGGCTTTGTACAGCCAGGAAAGTCAGGGAGCACCAGCCCAACAAGGGCAGGGCCAAGCCACAGCTGGGTCAGCATCACTGGAACCTGAAACTAATTTTCAGTTCTTTCAAACTGTCTGGGACCACATCTGTTTGATCACAGAATGGATGATGTTGGAAGGATCCACAGTGCTGCAACCTCCCTGCTCAAGCAGAGGCATCCCAGAGCCTGTGGCACAGGGCTGTGTCCAGAGATCTGTTTGTGCCTTCCTACCACAATTCTGCAATAATGCAGCTCTGAAAAACGTGGCTAGCAGGTTCCAGTGAAATTACTCAGGCTTCCAACCTCATTGTTACATGCTTGAGAGGTAGGTAAATGGAGAGAGCACTTTTTTCCCTTCAATTTCAGACTTGTACCATAACAAATCAGTCCACTTTTAATGGAAGGTCACAGAGAAGTACTAAAAAAATAAATATCAGATAACAGAGGCCTCAGTAAAATAAGAAAACAAGAGTAGCACTACCTTTGTAGCTGGAGAACTCTATAATAAGCACAAATTCTGGAATAATAAAAAAAACTAGTCAATGTTTCATTCTTTAATTTCTTTAAAAGTCATTTAGAACTGCTTCATAAAAATTCCAATTTTAACCCCATATGAAGATAATGCTGTTCACCCACAGCCAGGATTTATCCTGTCAGCTTTTCCTATACTATGTGTGTTCTGTGTGTATTACTTCCTCCAACTGCAAATACCTCTTTGCACTTAAGATATGGCTCCTGGCAGTTGTCCAGCTTATTTCTATGTCTATGCTCCATCAAAGCTCAATTACCCTGAAAGCTTCAATAAATGATAGCAGGATCTCTGTTGCAGTTTCTCAGAGGACATGCAGAAAGAGTGTTTTTAAGTAGCAGTATCACAGTGAGAAAAATTACCTACAGAGTTGCATATTTTCTAGGGAGGGGATAAACAAAGAAATATCTAGGTTATGAAAATATATGAAAAGTGGAATTTTAAGTGCATCTTCTAATGAGTGTCATTGTTTTTCTACATCTATTCACTGGACTATTTTCTGGAGTACTTACCTTCTTTTGGGCTGCTCACCAACCACCTTTATAGGTTCTTTATAGTTCTACAAATCATTTTCTGTCCTATGAATGTTTAAGCAGAAAAAGTCAGAATGTGATACTAGCACTGTTTATTAAAAATATAAAACAAGGTGAAAGGAGTATAAGTTAAAAAATCCTCCAATGGAATATCATGGTGCCAATGAAAAGTGCTGTACAAAGGTAGTTTTGCAGGGGGACACTCAGCACTTGGTGAAGGTTGCACTGCTAAGGCACAGAAATTCATGGGGTTCTGCAAACTCATCCAAAAGCACAGTAGCTTTGAAGACACCACAACCAGCCTCCTAAGAGTCCCAGTGGGAGTGCAGGGAGGCAGTGAAGGGTAGCTCTGAAGCACAGGACTGAGGAGACACCACAAACAGAGCCAGGCTGAGAACTCTGCAGTAAACACCAGAAAATGGAATTGCCAGGACACAGCTGCTGGAAATCCCTCAGGCACCTCTCCCAACCCACAGCCACACAACCAATGACACACTTTGGCTGTAAAATTTAGAGATGAGCACGGGGTTTTTCTCTAGTTCTGTCACAGACAAGCTACAAGGCAGGAGCAGCTGTGAGGGAGCAGAGCAGAGGCTCTGCAGGAAGAACTGGGACTCCACAGGAAGCACTCAGTGCTGCTGAGGCTTCATAAATGATAACAAATGTTCTTCAATTTTAGATACTGATAAAAACAGCTTCTTAATGACCATACCAATACAAACAGTATCCCATGTGAATATACATTAAAACATTTTGTATTTTCAATTTTTAGCTACTCAGTTGTCACTGAGCTAATTATGGAAGAGCTTGTAAAGCTTTACACCATCTCTAAAAAGCCTCAATGCCTGCATCATCCAAAATTGAGCAAAACACTGTTTCCAAACAAAAATTTGTGGTAAAAGTGCTAGCATTGTAAAATTTACTGACACACCATAAAATCCAACTTAGTTTCTATACAAATTAATTACACACTTATATTATACACGATATAAGAGCCTGGATTGAACCACCTCATTTTAAACTGTGAGCAAATACATTCAAGCTGAAGGCACTGATCCACAAACCAACAGGATTGCTCAGTGGTGTACAAATTCTTAGAAAATTGACATATCCAGAACAGGATAACATGCCCAGGGCTAACTGCTAATTTCAACTATTCACATCCATGACTGTGGCAGCTGCAGAGCAGGCTTCTCATCTTGGATGAGGAATCTGCCCCGGAGGGGATACTGGATGATGAAATCTGTGCACACACATACCTGTCACTTCATTCATATTTTGCATCTGTACACTTTTGTGATTCAAAAATACTGTAAGTAGCTCCCAGTCTGGATAAGACCCTTTCAGAAACTTATAAGTAATGGTTTAATATATGGAGTTTAAATTCTGTGGGCTGAAACATCCTTTCCTCTTTGAGAACAAATGTGGCTCTAAATCCTGCAGAAGCTAATGAAGATTCCCAGCTGAAGATTCCCACAAATCCCAAAGGCTGTGACATTTGCCAGATTATAGATAAAGAACAGGACATTTTGTGATAATATGTTTTTAGCACTAGAGGACTGAAATTCATTGTGCACATTTGCTGAACATAGTGGGGGGTTTTTTGTTTGTTTGGAGGATTATTTGGTTTTCTATATTTTTCATGGGTTTTAATTATAAATAAGCTAACTCCTGACCTTTAAAATGCAGCTTTTAAGATCATCCTAATATCTATTGCAAGCATCTCAAAATCCTAAAATCCTGTCAAATGAGCCACCACAGCCCTGAGGGCACTCACTGATAGGTCTCAATGGCCATGGCCCAGGTCCCCTGAGCCCCCAGTCCTGCTCAGGAGCCTGTCCTGGCTCAGCCCAGGGTCCCCACTGTGTCCTGGACCGTGCTGGCAGTGCCTGGTTCTGGCACCCATCCCTGGTGAGTCCATCTGGGGCTCCCTGGCAAGGAGGAGACTGAAGGTTCAGGGTGAAGCTGAAGGAGATGGAGGAACCAGTTTCACCCCCTCTTACAGTTGCTTGAGCATGGACCAGCTGACCCAGCACACCCAGAGATTTCAGGACAGCTGTGCAGGCTCTGTGCTAAAAATTTAAACAGAGCCTGAGCTGAGTGATGGGCTTGAGTCTTTGCACAGCTCAGAGCTCCCCTGCTGCCCAGCAAGAGTCAGGGACTGGCCACAGCAGCAGCAGTTCAGGGGGAAAGAGAAAGGTTTTGAGAAAGAACATAAAGACAGCAGGAAACAAAAGTAGCCATGGAAAATACAAAGCAGCAATACCATTAGCTGGAGATACACAAAACTGACCCATAAAGCCAAGATAACTTTTACACACCTTGCACCACAACTGGGCTTCTCCTCAGAGGTTTCCTTTAGATNTATTTTGGGATCCTGGCTCAGAACTAAGTAGTTCAGTGCAGCATTTTGAAATTTTTTTTTTTTTTTTTTTTTTTTTTTTTGGAAGAACATATTTTGAGAGCTACCTTGAAAATTTTGCACTACACTGGAGAAGGCCACAGCCAGTGATCATTAGGAGCACTACAAAAATGACTGCATTTTCCAGGTTCTTGTAGCAATGTGATCAACAAAGTCAGTAATGTGGCAAAGTCAGCTCCAGCCCTGGTCAGGGCCAGCAGCAGAAACTTGGCCCTCCCGACCTCCCAAGCCCAAAGAAGGAGCAGAGGGGAGAAGTCAGTGCTGCTGTGCTGAAGAAGGCAAGTGCCAGCTGGCTGTGTGAGGGTCTCCCTTCAGGTGCCCCTCTCACCCATGACAAGCCCAGAGGTGGAAGAAGAGAACCCTGGGGAGACCCTGCTTCCCGTGTGCCCAGAGTTTCAGGGCTGCACGTGGCCCGAGCTGCCACAGGTGAGCTGTGAGGGGTGGCAACACCAGAGCGTCACCACACACCCTGCCCTGCCTCTGGGAGGGCTCTGCATCAGCCCTGACCCTCAGGGGCACCACCTGGCCAGCCCAAACACACGGTCTGCATGGAAAACCTGCACATCCTGAGCCCCAGAGGGATCTATTATCCTGCTTTCTCAAATTTACAGTACCCAGTATGCTCAGCTTTAAAGAAAAGGTTAGACAACTCACTGGCTCTGGTTCAGTTGTATTTATACTGAGCTTTATTTTAAGATTCTGTTGAGAGACCCTGGGCAGTCTCTCCTATCAATGTGTCCAAGCAAGCAGAGAAACACAGTTGTTTGCATTTTCCTAAATACTCACACCTTGTTTTAACTTACATCTCCCCTCTGAGACTCAAACACTCCTAGAGCAAGTCCCTTCTGTGACTTTTCCCTATTCATAGGCAAAAACCCTCTCTTTCCAACAGAACAGCTGGCCAACACCAAAAATACATCAAAATATGAACTATTTGGCTTTGAGAGCATGAAAACACACATGGAAATACCAGAATATTCCTCTTTACCATGTTTCTTTGAAGTAAGTAAAGAACCCAAAGGTGGGTGCAATCTGTGGTGGCTGCTGTCCCCCTCCTGGGAGCAGCAAGGCAGCCCCAGCACACAGGGACAGGCTGGGGACCTTTTTGGGCTGCTGGGACACAGCACACACAGCTCTGCCTCCCTCCCACACTGTTTAAAGGCTGCCTGTGAGGAGCTGGGAGAGTGATAAGAATTAAAGTGTTTCCATTGCAGTGCATGCAGGCACCAATTTAGAATTAGATGTATTTGCAGATAGAAAAAATAAAGTCCAAGAGCTTCAGATTTCTGGATGCCTCACACTAAAACCAGTAATCAGTTTAAAAAGCTAATAAAATTCATAAAGGAGTCCAATTATCTATAGAGTCTATTGAATTATAGAACACAAATGAAAACCAGACAAAATAAAACCTGTGCCTTATATTTACTGATCCATTTAATGTTGCCAGTTGTACACATTAATTAATATTTTCCTCTTGAAGTTAGCTGGGATATGTATTTGGGATACCAAGAAAAACAATCATCATTTAAAGAGAGTAGTGAAAGCCTTGGCAGCATAGGATGTTTTCATTTATTATCCACAAATTCTAAGTATATGGACATATATACACACATTTATATGCACATTAAATGTCTACATAAGCACAAATGTTTATATATGTACATGCTTACATATCTGTTTAAATACTTACATGCTTACACAAACATCTATTTGTGTACATAAAAAAAGCAGTTTTGGTATTTTTTGGGGTTGATCAAATCTATACAAGAAATTAATTTGTGATTAGGAGAAGCCATATACTGCCAAACTTTTTATATTAAGGTCATTATTAGTGTTTATTTGATGCAGTCCCAGAGGAGGTTCCATCAGAGTTTTTAATAAATTGTTAATTAAACTTTACAGCTTTGGGAGGTTCTTTTCTGATGGAAAAAAAAACAGTATTGGCCAGCTCTGTTCTCAGAGGCTTTGGGCCTATGATTGCCAGATCCCACTTCTTCCTTAAAAAAAACCACATAAAACACGTTTTTAATGAGTGGTGAGCTACCACAGCTTCCATTAGCCACAACTGCAGCTGTGATTTCTCACCATTAAAAAAAAAATAGTGTGGGTTTTAGTAGTTATTGATGAAAACTTAGATCATTCCAGTTCATTAGAGTCACATGAAGGAGGGTTTTAGAAGAAAGGTGATGCAAAGGAAAATATAACCCCCAGCAGTTTCAGCTAACTTCTTTGAGTGGTCTTCATTATTTGTGCCTTATCTATTCTTTAACCACACTGCAGCACCACATTAATTAACTTAAAATATCAGATGATCATGCCTGGGAGTACTGAAATTACATTAAAAATATCAGACTATCTGAAGCATACATTGCACCTTAGGTCATTCAGAAGTAAGTTTTCATATTTAGAAAACACAGATGGGATTTCATACTCTTCTGAAGTGTGGGGTTGTTGTTTTGTTTTTTAAATCTCTACCTAGAAACTCAAATATTGGAATTACCTACCTAGAAACTCACCTTTGAACTCAGGGTGAGCCAATTTTGATGTCACTCATAGAAATCAGCCAAATTTCCCAAGAAGATATTTTGCTAAAATGCAAATCCTATACAGAGGGGGAAATTAGCTGAACAGAAAAACCCTAAACAAAGCAGGAATCGTCAGCAAAAGAGCACACAGCAAACCCCACAGCAATCTGAAGAGAGGAGGAGACAGATTTTTCCCTGCCATGGCTGCAACTGTTGGAATCTGAAACTGAGGATCTCAATCAGCATCTCCCAGAGCTCTGAGAATTTTAGTCACGAGATCAGCTGGCACAGGAAGTGTCTTTTAACAGTATCCAAGTTGCCAATGCCAGAAAAAAAAACAGACAGGAAAACTCCTGGAAAAAGGTTTTCTCAGAAAATAACCTCAGTGAGGAAAACACCAAGACAGGACTCCCAGCAGGGTTTTAAATACTATTGACTGGACTCTGGAAGAAAAGAGGCAAAAATGTGTAAACAAGGGAACAGTTCAGACTTCTGGAGAGGTCATTAAAATTAAACTGGTTTTCTCCTGACAGCAGTGCTATTTGAATTACCTTCTCAATTACCTGGGCCTGCCTGGCATGTTTTGAGACTCGTGTTTAGGAAGGCAAGGACACTCTAATCCTCACAATGCACCAGCACTTAGGTACCCACACATCCTAAGTGGTAAATTAGAGTCAGTCCTTTAATCCCCTTCCCTTTCTGATTTGTTTTAGGCAAATAGAAGTACTTTTCCACTTGGCTGGGGTATTGAGAGATTTAAATTCAAAGACAGGTTTCTCACAAAATGCTCAGATCTCTCATTTGGTCTCTAGGTATAAATATCTCACCTAATTCAATCAGCCTAGAAAATAAAGGTACAGAATTACAGAGCTACTGAAAAGAAATGTCTACTATCATTTACAAATGTGGAAATTTCTATTTATTCATGTTTTCTTTTTGACAGTACACTTTTCTCCATTTGCCTAAAAGTTAATGCCACTTAATTGCTTCAAATGACCCCAGATTAAAATAAACTTAAAAATCAGAAACTTTTATATTATAAAGACCCCATCTAAAATTAAACCATAGAAAACTGTCTGTGCAAATATGGAACTCCATGTCTTTGAATCTCTGTTACAGACAAAACCTAAGTGTCTTTGGTATTACTGAACACAATTTCCATGCTTTTGAAAAGCTTTATTTCTAAACTCTGCTCTTTCCAGTGGTTTTTGTGAATACAAAATTTAATTAAAATGAAAATTTAAATCAATTAAGAGGCAATATTTGACATGTTTGACAACATAAAGCTTACTAACTATAATATGGTGATTTATCTTGTATCATAATGCTTGTCACCAAAATCCATTCACATCACTATCTGGAAGCCAATTCCTCAGGTTCTTGAGAAGGACAATAACCTGGAAATTAAATCACTATCAGATATTCTAAGCAAATTATTTCATAATAGAATACATTAATCAAAAATATATAATTAACTGTAAGTGCAATAGAACCAATTACTGAAAATTCTAGAGACACAATTATTTTTAAAAGGCAGTAAAAAGTGAAGAGAAGACCAAACTGAATTTTGCCAGAGGTTATTCTCCATAAAAATATTAAAATTAGTATTTTTCAAGTGGGCTGTGTCCTGTGTTTTATATATTTTGCTGAGTCTGTGTCAAACTGCTTGAGGTGTGCCAGGTGGGATCACAGCTCTGCACCCTGCTCAAAGGCTCTGGTCATCTGTCATTCCCATCAGTGCCAAGGGCTTGGTGCTCCTGCCCTCTGTACTCAAATGCAGAAACAAGGCAGACCATTAGTTGCCTACTGTGCCAATAAAAGGCAATTTCTGGTGAAAAGTCAATGACTTTATTGAGGAAAAACTCTGAAGCAGCATTATTTAAATCCCCAGTTAGGCACCATATCTTGATCAGGGAGAGTTTCCCTATTGCCTGGAGAGGTTGCTGCATTTCTGTTTGTTTTGTTTGGGGAGCTGCTTTTTGATTGATCAATTGATTTATTACATACCATAGTCTGCAATCACTGAGAGGTAATAAAAGGCACTATTCATGAAACTGTCATTCATTATCATTCTTGTAATCACTTCATTAAAAGTGCCTTCTTAAAAAGAATCAGTACTGAAATTGGTGATTTAGGGAAGTTGGGTAGATATTGGATAGCTGGAGCTTTGCTGTAATGTCTCTGCTCAGCCAATTCTTCCTGTATGTACACAGAGATCACACAGAAACCAGAAGCTAAAGGAATCAATATAAACTTGAAGCCTTAGGTCATTCCTGGAGCTGGCATTATAAAAAAAATCCTTCTTATTCTTTCCACTTCCAACATGTTTTAATAGTAATGAATACTAATGCAATATCACTCCTTGATGGGATTTTTTTTTTCTAATGGTACAGAGCACTTTAAAGATTTTCTTCCCCTCCACCAAGTGTAATGATATTTTAATTATGTAGTTCTAAATGCTCAAGAACTTTAATGAGGAATTTGATAGACTAATTGAATGAGCTACAGCCAAATATAAAAATTTAAATGGATGCTCCACGCACTTTATGATTCCTGGCAAAGGTGTCTGAAAAATGTGTTGACCCAATTACACATCACCATGGGTATTTCACTTCACTGCTCCCCCTTCTACATCAACAATCCACCTGATGGCAAAGCAAAAGAGGGTATTAAACTGCAGTGGCAATATCAGCACCTCCATCTGAGGGTTAATAGTACAGACACAACA
This sequence comes from Notiomystis cincta, assembly GCA_013398075.1. Classification (NCBI taxonomy): domain Eukaryota; kingdom Metazoa; phylum Chordata; class Aves; order Passeriformes; family Notiomystidae; genus Notiomystis; species Notiomystis cincta. The sequence goes on along the minus strand of VZRX01022170.1, from coordinate 56,065 downwards.
ATTCTGCATGTTGGAATGAGAGGTTCCACTACAGAACAAGGTGGGTATACAGAAGCCACAACTGTAATTAACTTAGTTCAACAGCTGAGACCAAATCTTGGGTGGAAAACTGCAAATTTAGAACACACAAATAGCTTTCCCACAGTCTCCAAGGACTCTTACTGTGTACTTATACAAGCCTTTGAGGACATGTTTAAAGTTATCCATTTTATTTCCAGCAGCTTCATAAAGTAACAGTAACTTTGGAGAAACTACTGTGATTACAGGACAACAGAGCTTCTGTGACAGAAAAATCTGGGTGCAAATCCCCCAAATATCCTGAGTTCCAATTTTAGACCATAACTCCCTCAGCTTTTAAAGGCCAGCACAGCAATAGGTATTTGAAGGGTAGAAGTTCTGTTTCCCTGGGTTTAACCATTTAACTTGGACTGAAGACAGCAAAAGGACAAGGTCCTTTAAGGTGTTCTTCACATGAGTGGCTTAGCACAATCACTGTCACAGGAATGTCATGGCAGTCTCACTGGGAATTCAACACTGGCAGTTTAAGACAGAACTTTGTCTCTTGCTTCTTACTGAGAGTGTTGCCCTGACCACAGCAGAATGAATTTTAAATGACAGTGAAGCCATCCTTACCATTTAATACTCCTTATTATGCATTAGCACAACAATGCACATTATTGAAGAGCATTATTTATTAAAGATGAATATTTAACTATCTATTTTATAAATTTCCCTTTAATTCTAAATCTTCAGGAGCTACATGACAAGCTGAAGATTTTCTGTTTATTTATATATGTGCATTTATCATTATGCAAACATTGGTTCACCTTCTGTTGGTTCACCTTGCAAGGAATGATATACTGCTTTTAAGTTCATCTCTATTTCAGATTTCTTCCAATACAGCTCCATTAGCTTAAAAAAGTGCACTTTAAAATCTGAAACAATTTTACCTTTCTGAAAGCAATTTAGCAAAACAGGCCATAGGGCATCATATAAGCCAGGCTGAACTGGCAAGATTCCAAAATTTCTGGGTTTGGTGAAGAAGCTGAAGGTTGAGGAGCTTCTCTGCAGGTGCAGCAGCACCCAGGGAGCCCAGCTCTGTGTCCAGGGAAACTCCAGCTCTGCTCCTTCCAGGGTGTGTCCGTCAGGGTTTCTCCTGCTCCCTGTCTCTCTGTTGCCAGAACACAGTGGGCTGGAGACCTCTGCACCATCAGTTTTGTCCAGTATTGGCCACAACATTCAGCATCTCTGGGGACGAATGGCAGCATCATGGAGAGAGCAGGATGGGGCAAGAGTCCTACACTCTGTGATAAAATATCAGCGTTTCCATATGGGGCACCAAGGTGTTCCATGAACTGCTGCCCACCCGCTCTGAGCTTCCAGATACAGCTCAGCCAGCAGCACTGCTCTCTTAGGGACCTGGTCAGACTTCAGTGCCTTCTAGGACAGCTTCTGAGCACTGATGAATAGCTTGGTAGTCATTAAATCACTAATAAGATTGATCTTAACTTCTCAGCACCTGTGCTGTGTCAGACAGAACAGAGCATCTCCCAGAGCAACCAGAGGCAGCTGAAGATTCAGGAGATCCTGTAATGGATGATTATGGAATAATTCACTTTCTGGGGACGGTTTCTCTCTAATTTGCAGGCTCTGACAGGATTTGCAATACTCAGAACTATGCCTGTACAGTGCCCATCATGCCTGTGACATTCAATAGCCATATAAATATCTGGTCGATGAATTCCATTAAGAGCTCACTATTTTGTGGCAATGAGTTCTATAGATTAATTCTGTGTTTGGTAGAAAACAGATTCAATATATTTGTAACCTAGCAATGTGAATCAAGTTGCTTTTGCTGGCACTGAATTTAAGCTGCCTTGCTAATTTATTTGCATCTTCTTTTACATTTGTTTTAAACTGTTCAGAAAACCACTAGTAGTACCTAAATTATTACACTGCAGATGATTATTAGTCCTACACTGGATCCTACTGCTAAGTTAAGTGAGCAATAAGTATGATATCAACAGCTGAAGAAAAAAGATATTGAGAAATTATACTTTCAGACCTCCAACATTCTTACTAAATGGCCTGAAGCAGCACTTCATTTTTTTTTAAGGCCATTTTAAGTGTTCTGCAACTGGTAGATACACCAGTATAGGTTTTGCAGTGTTAATAAAAACAAATATCTGATGATTCGTGCAGAAACATGATGACTGAATGAAATACTGCAGGATGACAGTCTATTTTTATTATAAAACTCCTGAGGATCTCTGGCTTGGAGATTCAGCAGCATAATTTCAGGAAGAAATATGTTGTGTGCTTTTCTCTTCATTCACTTTGCCCATCTCTCAACACAAAACAAAGGGTCAGCAATCCAACATCTCCTGCCCTCCTGTACACCTGGGAATCATCAGCTGAGGTGATGCACAAGTTGTCTGGTGGGATCTCTTCTCCACAGGTGTGACCTTTCTTCCATGAGCATCATTTGTCTGAATAACAAGTTCTGACACAGCTGCAGCGTGACTGATGTGCTCCAAAACAGTGCACGCTGCTGTGACTAAGCACAGGGACGAGGAAGCTTGTGCAGAAAAGTCAGTATTACACCCTAAATAACAGTGTCTACTCAATTTGCACAGGCACAGTAGCTGTGAGAAGTGGGGAGGTTCCAACATGTGGCACTTGGTCAACCCATGAGATTTGGGAGCCCAAAATGTTGCTCAGGGCAATATATACACCTTACTTCTGTTTAAAGATTTATGTCTCGTGCCATTTCCCCTCATCATGCCTCTCCTGAATTCAGATTCTTGCCAGGGAATCTCACTGTAAAGATCTGCAGCAATCTGTGCTTTTCCTTGGAGAGGTTACATCAAACACCTAACACCTAAATTGCAGGCACAGTTCTGAGCCTTCCTGAAGACTGTAAATGATCGAGGTCAGAATCGCGTTTTGTGGCTTAGAAAGTTTTATGTTCACAGAGGAACGTGTCACAGACACTTTTGTCAGTGATATTAAAGAACATTTTTTTGAATAATTAATTCAAAGGGGAGGGGGGAAAACCCTCTAGGCACTGAAAAATTGTGTCTGGGAAGAAATACATTATTAAAAAAGGTTGTATAGGATAACCATTGAATTCATTCATTATTAAGAGTTGCCAATTGCGTTCCACGTTCTTGTAGTTTTTTCCCACAAGAAAAGTATTTCCTATACAACACTAAAAGAGCCCCAGTGCCTCAGTGCTGTATTTTAAGGATCCACAGAGCTGAGGACACACCTGGTTCCCACCCCATCTGATCAAAGCAGTCTTGCAGATTTACACTGAACTCACACTATTAAGGGAACAGATGTGAAGAATAGGAAGAGGAAACCATCCTACACTTCCTGGAATTCCCATTAAGCTGAAGAAGCAGTGGGGAAGAACACAAAAGGCACACGTGTGTCCCAGCCTGCTGAAACCACAGGAACTGAAAAGCAAAGCTGCTGGCTCAGTTCAGCGCCCGCTGCACACGGAAAAATCAACCTGTGCACTATGCAGTTACACCTACCCTGCTGAGCCTCTGAAATAAGGACAGAGAAAATATCAAGAAAAAAAAGGATTAGATCATTCCATCAGCAGCTATGTGGAAAGTCCCAATAATGTTCAGGTGTCTATTTCTAACTGATAGATGTATATTGCTGAGAAACTCCCTGACTTGGGTTAGGCTGTTACTCTGATCCCTTGCCTCTGGCATGTTTAGAAACCTCCAGAATCAGTGCTGATATGTTTTACTTAAGTGCAAGATACCTGTACACCTGCATCAGAAATGGAACAGTAATTCTTATTACTGATACAACAAGCAAGATGAAATTCTTACTTCTTTCACATAGAAGTGCTTTGCATTTTTCCAGTTCTAACTTCCTAATGCATTTCATCCAGTAAAAATATACTTTTTTTTTCTGCCTGCAAGTTTCTGTGTGGATAGATATGCATAAATACCTGTAAACATGTATGTGCTTACCAGTTAGGCATCTCTACTGGATGATGCCAAATGTTACCAAATAATTCTATTTCTAGGAGTGCAAACACTGGCAGTTATGCTTTGCACTTTAAAAATACTCCAGGGTTTATTCTATGATAATCACAACCCTTGCCATGCCTTATTACACAGAGTCCTCCCAGACTGTGAAACTGGAGGAACATGACCTATAAAGTTTATCTAGTGCAGCACTTTTTTCCTTCATGATTTTGCAGTCAACATTGCATTAATCTATGTCTATTTTTGAGCAAGATACAAACAGCTCACTATTATGGTGAAGAAGAAACAAATGTTAATGAAGCACAGAAATCAGTGTGTGTTTCTGAAGATCAGATTTTGGGACAGAAGAGATCAATAGCCACAGGTGCTGGGCTTTTCACTCACGACCCAAGACTTAGCAAGGCAAAAGGGCCATCTTGTGGACCTACTTCACATTAGAAAGTTAAATAAGTAGAAATTCAGCACAATATCTTTATTACTCAAGAAGAGGAACAAATTTCTCAGATAGTAAATAAATAACAGTAAATCTATAACAAAGGTATTGTTATATGTTTTAACAAAGTGCAGTGTTTTGGCACCCTTCTGCAGAGCATTTGAACAGGGTTAACCTGAGGAAGGTGCAGGATGAGAAAGTGTTGTTATGGTCCCACTTCAGTGTATTCTCAGATTGATTAAACTGCTTGCTTGGTGTTCTCCTCTTATTATTCACTCCAAAATGTCAACAGCCACTTGTGAAATTAAGATTTAACAAAAGGTGGCAAAAAAAAAAGGTTACCTCAAATGTGTTGGAATATAAACACTTGTATTGGCAGTAAGTGAGGAAACAAAGGGTCTTCATGGCTTCACCACAATTCAAGATTGTCATCTGATTCCAACTGATGAATTGTTATAGCTTTTTTTGTAGATCCAAGTTGAACTTTTTGCATAGTATTTGTACATCAATTGGCTAAGTGCTGAGCAGATTTTACCACAAAGGTATAGCAGAAATTGCTAGACAAACTGATCTAAAAGGCACTTTTTAAAATTTCCATAGACAGTTCTCAAACACAGAATTTCTGAGCATTTCAGTTATCTGGTGACCACCTCTCAGACTACATCCACTCAATGGATGTGGTGCCATTTGTACCACTCTGTGTATTGCCAGAACCCTCCACACAACATTAGCACTTCCACATGCCCATACTTGCTGATTTGTAAAACAAAAAGCCTCATTATGCATTTGACATACATACAGAGAGGATCCATAATAATCTGTAATCATTTACCATATCAGGATCACGGCACAGTTATCCTACATCAACATTGCTCCAGAAGGCTGGGAAACAACCCTCCCTCTGCATGGGAGCAAGCACATCCTGCAAAGGGCAGCAAAGCTGCCCTCATGCTGCTGCTGTGCCCTTGCCCAGGCTGCAGGAGGTCCCCTGGCCACCCTGCAGGAGTCCAGCAGCTGCTGTGCTCATTAAGGGCACCTCCAGCGCGCCCCTGAGCGCCCCGAGACTGCGCCCGCAGGCGCTCCAGCTCCGCGCCCACAGCAGCTGGGGCAGCGCTCCAGCAGCGTGGCTGCTGCCTGCTGACGGACCAGGGCTCTGTCAGATGGCCAGCAGGAGTTAGGCAAATACCCTCAAACCTTCGGGGGCATTTGTTACAGATACCTCACCTCACAGAGCGCGTTCAGGTGAAGCGAACACAAAGCTCACTGGTGCCAGCACTCACCACTGTGATGTCCTGTACTTTCAATAAACATCCCTGCTGCAGGACACCCAGGTAAACATCCTACCTGTCTGTGTCACATTCCAGACCACTTCTGCTTAAAAATATGAAGGATAAAGCTGTGACATTAACACCCCAAGCTTCCATAAATTATCTCTGCTGCATCTCACTGCTTCATTTTCCTCCTACAATAAAAAGGAACCCCCCCCAACTACTCTGGTTTTTTCCAATATCTCTATCGAAATTAAAAAA
>VZRX01022170.1:0-49879 GCA_013398075.1 Notiomystis cincta | reverse complement strand
CCCCCCCCAAAAAAAAAAAAAAAAGCACAACCCGGAGTGAGAGAGAGAGAGTTCAAAATGCAGGTCCCCAGTGCCATAGCCAAGATCTGCTTTGTAATGGCCTGTTCTGCTTTCCAGCTGCCCCACAGAAACCTGATGTTTCACTGTACGTTATCTTTGCCCATGCCATGGTATGAGTCACTCTTTTCCTGAAAGTTGATTAAATCTGTGCAGCAATGCACTGTGTCAGAGTGGTGAGGAGCTGCTCTGACATTCTGCTTGTTTCAAAAAACAATTAGGGCCCTCAAGGTGAGAATTACATTCTGCTCTTTAAATTTATGCAATTTATCCCAGCTCAGAAATGAGAATTTGACACTTCTCAGTCCCTGCACTGCTCTATCCTGGGCATTAGTGAATATCTAATGAAGTAAAAGCATTAGATTCCACAAATAGAGAGATGTACGTACCTAATAAATGTCCCAACATAGTCTAAACAAAACACTGCTAGTTAAACTTTGATGAAGATGAAAATATTTAGGCATAAAATGCATTTTTAAAATCCTTGAGACCATTAGGCTGTGTCTTCCATTTCTGTAGAAGTCCTCACCACTGAGATAGAGGAGTGGATAGATAGAGACAGACAACCTGGGCTCCAAGTATTATCTATCCCTGGAACTTGAAAAAAAACAGGCCCTTTAAAAATCACATCTTAATGATTGTAACTGCCACCCAGCAAGTCTTCTTAATAAAATAAAATTAAAAACTGAGCCATCTTAAGCCTGGTTTCTAGGTGATGACTCTGTAATGAAAGAATAACAGGAGCAATCAAATTTTACAAGGCTTATCATGTAACTTTGCAGAATGCCATCTCTGGGGTTAAACCTGCCTGGTTTAACTGCTTCCATCCTCCAACACTTCTACCCAAGCCATTTCTTCCCTTCACCATGAAACAGGAGACAACAGAAATGGAGGTGATGGAAATTATTAGGGGTCAGTACATGACTGGGTACACAATGGGAAGGATGAAGTTGTAGAAGTCACAGAGGAACATTAAATTCTTCCAAAGATGAGAGGAACAGTTACAAGACACACATTTGTAGGAAGAAGGATGTTATGTTGCTGATTAAATAGTTTGTATGTACAGAAATGCCCACTGTGTGTTGTACAAATTTTAATCTTCAAATTACTTTTGTATTTTAAAGCATTTTTCATGACCTTGAATTTGTGCCATGCCCAAATAGGGGGATGGCCCCCCTTAATGGTGATTTTTCATTTGAAAGTTTGCCAGACAAAAGTTCATGAAGCTGTTGATAGTTTTAAAATCAATTCTACTTCAGTAGAGCCATCCTGAAAGCTTTGCAATAGTTATGGTTGGAACAGTTTTTTGTGGGATTAAAGCTGAAAGTACATTTGATGATCTTCAACCAGCATAAATCATTACCTATATAACCCTGGTGAAAAGTTTTAAACTGCCAAGAATAGCTCAGAGATCCTTTCTCAATTTCCATGCAGCTTTTTTTGCCAAAGTAAGGAATTTAGAGAAAAGGCAGTGAACCTTTCAGACTGATCTTCCATCAGATGTGAAATTACTGCTCCTGTTCCAGTTAGGGAAGCATCATAAGGTGGCTTTATAGACAAAGGTGTGTAAGGACTTTCTCACACAATATGAGCACCATCACTCAAGAGAAGTCCCAATGTGCCACGGGAATCAATGTGTTTCTGTTCCTTCTGCAGCAGCTCATTCTGCAGATCGAACCCTGCTGCTGCCCCAGGCAAAACCCTGCAGAAATAACTGACTGACTGCTGGAAAATGGGGCTCACACGGGGAGCTTTTGAAGGTTAAGGTTCCTCAAGATAAATCACAAGGCTGAGGTGAAACTCTGCCAGCCATAACATAGTTGAATCTCAAAAAAAAGAAAAAAAAACTGATTTTTCATATTACCTTCAAATTCTTGGCAATTTCTCAGAAGTGCTATTTAAGGTGCTGTATACCAGTAACTCCCAGTACCACTGAGTGCTAACAATGTCATAAAGCATCACTTTTATTGTTCAGTGCTAAAAAACAAGTACTGATGGCACTGATAGGATTAGCTGGTGATATTGCAACGTCTCTGAAAAGGTATTTCTTGCTATCAACTTCAATCTCCAATTTTATAGACACATTTCTCTAGGTAGATTCAGGAGCTTACCACCAACTAAGGAAACAAGTTTACCCACTGTTTCAGTTAAAAGTTACTAAATTGTATGAGTTAATATTGATTTAATTTTGGATGTACAGAGCCTCAGCTGGTTTCCAGCTGGTGGAAACATGTTGCTGTGTTCCACTCAGGTTGTCATATGATTTCTGAGAGGGGCTTATATTCTACCTTTTTCTTTTTTTTTTTCTAATTCCTGCAGAAGCCTAGAAACCTGTATGTTTAGTCTTTCTCAAAACCACAGTATTAAGATATTAATGCCTTCCTAAAACTTGTAGGAAACTTCACAACATGCCACAGAAGAACACAGAATTTATAGTTACACATTACACCTTCAGTGCAAGAACACTTGGAAGATGCAGATTCTTTTTGTGTCCATCTAAAACATTGAGTTTACTCTGCATCATTCCTGGTGTGTGAGCATACTGCCAAAAATACATTTCACATTCCATTCCCTCCACTTCTGACAAAATCCAATAACATTTTGGTTATTGTATCCTAACTTAAACTGCTGTAAAGGTACTCCTGTTTTACAATAGCCTACAGTGGGACACGACAGACACTGTCCTCTGCAGCACCACGGCTCCAAATGCTCCTCATGCTGCCTTTGAATGGGGTAATGGGTCTGGAACCTGCATGCTCTGTCTGCAGATCCCTTTTCCTCTGAGCTGTTTCAGATCAGCACTCGTTTGCACAAGAAGAGACAGGACATGCTGCTCTGCTGTTCTGGTTTGAGTTTGCAGCCCCAGACTCTGCTCAGTGCTGCCCACGGCGTTTCGGTGCCTCCCGCGGCCCCGCCGCCCTCAGCGTCCTGCTCTGGATCAATCACCCAGTCAATAACCATTTTTAGACTGCTCCATTTCTGCATATAATACACCATCCAGTCTCTTAACACATCATTTAAACCCCTTCTGAACTGACAAATCCAAGAATTGTCTCATCTCCTCTTCTGATCCTCTCTACAAAAGCAGATACACTCAGCAGATACCAGAAAGGTAATTCTGCAGACTTTCCACAATCTCAGCAAATGTTTTGTCTGCTGATTTAATACCAGCTGTTAAGCTGTACAGCACGTTATAGGCTTTAGCCCTCATTACACTCTGTAAAAGTGTCACCTTTTCCTCATTACTGATATCATTTGTTATATTACATTGTTCCTGTTGCCTGGCACAGACCAGTTCTGTGCAGAATCGAGCCTTTACCCCCTCCCTGTGAGCTCCTCTCTGTCCTGGCAGTGTTTGCCACCCTCAGGGTGCAAACCCCAGGTTCCCTGTAACCCCTTGCTTCTGTTACATGGTAGGATCAGGCCACCACATTCACAACACTTTATCTCTCCATGGTAAATGGAAATTGGACATTACACAGTCTAATTCCCAAACTTGTTTTTAGTAATTTCTGAAAAAAAAACCAAATCAAACCAAACCAAAACAAAAAAAAACCAGAATTACTAGACACACAGATGTTCTGTAATCACCTAGTGTATTCTACCAAGAAATTTAAACTGTTAGAAATGTATAAGTTATTTAAAGGTGTATTAAAAGGAATAGCTTAACTGGGTTTGAAGAATCACTGATCCCTTATCAATCAAATTCAGTTTTATTCAGTGTCTGTAATTACTCTGGAAAATTTAGGATTATATTGAACAGTGCTGTATTTGAGACACCAAGCACAAGAAAGGTTAAATTTGACAAAAGATGACTTGAAAAGTGGGTACTAAAGTCTCAGATGGGTGGAAACTATCAGCAATGGGAAGTGCCTACCACAAATATTCAGACCTTACTGAACTTATTACTCAGTCCTTTATTGATAAAAAATTACCAAGAAATTTATAATTATAAAAGTCTTCCTTACACCCATGTAAGTCCCCCATAATGATTTGTCTATTGTCTAACAATATTAACAGAAAATTTGCTGTAACCTCTACTGCAAATTCAGCTTGCTTAGAAATGATACTTTTACTCCATCCCCTTAAATAACCAAAGTATGTTATTAAGTCATGATAAGAGCTTCAAATTTAGATTTTTCAATAAATTAATAGATATTTTAATGGAACAAACAAACCCACCCACAAGACTGCTGCCTTCAGAGAGTCTTAATACTCAGCTGATTTTGGAAATCAAGACATAGGAATATTTAAAAATCTAAACCACTGATGGAACCCTTTGAAATCTCTTTTGAGGGAAACATATATGCTGTAGTTTTCAGAAACTTTTTAGGTGAGGTTTAAAGGCTTTTTGAATACAAAAGGGAGTCATTCCTGGTAAATAAATGGAAGGGGAGGCAGTGTTAGCATAGTGGTAAATCTGGGTTTAAATTGTGGTATTAACTAGGTAAACAAACAGTCCTGTAAATAATAGACTGTATATTTGAGTCTACTTAAAATGATAGGTCCCTGAAAGCAAAATTGAGATTAAGAGCTATATGTACCTTCATAGTGGAGGATTTTTAGGCTGTAAAAATTTATCTGAGAAAAAAATTAGGGTGAAAGGCTAAATGTATAAAGTTGTCAGAAGGATTATTAATTCCTTTCTGAGACCAAGAGATAAAGCCTAGAAGACACAGAGAGCATTAGCAAGGGAATTGGGGCTATGATGCTATGGAAGGAAACAAGTTAAAAGGAAAAGGGAAATTTTGAGATTAGACAGCAGCTTGTCTCAGCAGAAATTAAGTGTCTTATTGAAGGTCCAGTAGAGGAGGATTAGAGGACAGAAGAGTGTAGTAACTGACAAGATTAGTTAGAAAAATTGAGAAAATCTTTCTTTACATTAAGGTTCATAACAATAGCCCTCCCCACTTCAGCCTTTATTCCAGAATAATAAGAAAAAAACTAAAAGTCCGTGGTGTTTAACATGCCCCACAGCAGGATTCAAGGCTGCACAGAGCTGAGAGGGCAATACCAGCCTTTGGGGCCAGCTGCTGCACAGCACTACCTTGTCTGACTTGAGGGGAGTCAAAGCAGAAAAAAATAGCCTTTCTACCCTAATAAATCCCTGCTTGCAGAAGGACAGAGCTGAAAATACCCTTAGACCATGTGAAAAGTTGGAAATTGTCAGATTGGTGGGGTTTTTTTCCAGCAAATAATTGATGCACCCAGAAAGATAACAAAGCAGGAAGATTCTCTAAAAAGTACTCCCAAGTTGCAAAATTTGCAGGCATAAATCTACTGTCTTTGCCAAATATGCTCGAGGAAAACTATTGGATTTCCTGAGGATTTTTAAAAGGAGGAATACTCCACTGAACACCGCTCCAAAGACAGCTTCCTTCAAAGCTGAAGCACCAAAAGCTATTCACTACATTTCAATATTTATTCTTGCATTTATTTAGGAGAAAACCTCTATTGCCTACAACCATGATGAGAAAAAAATATAAAAGGGAGAGAGAGAAAAAAATAAAGATGAGACTTGGTCATTACAGACAAAAATCTTCACAGAACCAAATCAATTATTTTGGACACACTATGAATGTCTAAGAAGAAAAGGGGGAATGGGTTCAAAGATCAGAGGAAAGGCAAACAAATAAAGTGCAAGGTATCCTTCAGGAAGAGCTGAGCTGAGGCCAGTGTGAGCATTATGAGTCTCTGTTGTTCTCCAAGATTAAATAAGTGTTCATGACATAACTGACATTGCTTCTCAATGGATCAGCTAAGCCACTTACCAGCTAATTCAACATCTTCCTAGAAATAAAATTGCAAAGGTATGAACAACAGCAGGAAAATTAATGAATGTTTTATCCTGGTACTGTCTTGAATCAAGATGTTCAAACCTTCTGTTCAATCCATATACCTGCAAATATTTGCATGAATTGACATTTTCTTCTCATAAGTCTTTCTGCAACCTTAATTCCTCCTAATTTTGAGTAAACATTTGCCTATTCACTAGGAAACATTGTGATTAATTCACAATTATCCAGTTAAAAACCAGGAAAGACCATCACACCAAGGGATCCAGTTCCAGCCAGGCAGCTACACACAAACAGAGCAGGAAGGTTATGACAGAGTGTTTACAATTTACAGAGCTACAATACTCTCAGAAATTAAAAAACTGCTTGTGGGTAATTGGAAAACAGAAAGCACAGAAAACTTCTGTTGACTCACGTAAAAGCAGAACATTTCATTTCTCTTTCGGCCTCATTCCAGCCCTGAGAAAACAACATTATACTCTTTGCAGTGTTTAGGAATCCCTTATGTCCTGCAGATTGCAGTAAAATCCACACTTTTCTCTTAGGAACAGTGGAGATCTTCATTTTCTCTGTCTTCACCATTTCCTAATACTTTTGATTCGCTAGGCTGCAATGCTATCAGAAAACACTTTAGCTAAATAAGCACATCTCAGTATTATTCTATTTTCTGTCATCTGCTGGTTTTGCTTTTGGGCCACTGTGGTTATCTGTAATGGCAAACAATAACTGTGACATTTTAAGGCAACGAGGTGAACATGAAGATGGAAAATTACAGGAGATTACTTGAAAGTTAAGCCTCCAAATCCTAGAACTTTATATTTAGGACAGATTATCTGTGATAGTGAAAATATTGGAAGTAGAAACTTCCATAAAGCAAAACCTGACTTATGTGATTCTCAATATAAAAACTAGTATTTTGATTCCCAGAGGTTAAAATAAAATGGAATCTCTCTTCCTGATATTTCAGTCCATTTTGTCTCCTTTTTTTTTCCTAATACAAAAAAAAAATAGTTGAGCTAGCAGTCACTGAAAGAGACAAGAGCAAATATCCCCAGAAAGGGAACAATAGACAGAAATTATGACATTTATAAAGTGATTGGCTTGGGCAGAAGGGAGGTAAGGAAGGGATATAGAGTGAGATCCATTTCACTTAAGCCTCACACAAAGGTCCCATAAAGGAAGGAAGGAGAAGGAGTTACAGAGACATGGTTTATTGACTGCTCACCACTGAGACAGAGTTTTCCTGTATAAATTCTTTCTTAGAAGGTTAATTAAAAAAGGGTTAGGGCTGTGATCCGAAAACCCTTTATTCACTAGATAATCCTTATTCACACAAGGGATTCCATTGATTTCAGTGGACCACAGATTGCTCATGGGGCTTAAGGCTTGCAGAACTAGACCCTGTGGCTCTGAAGCATTAAAAACTGGGAATACTTTTGGATAACAATGCACACAGTCCAGGCAGAGCAGCACAGCTCAGCCTGAGCACAGGAGCAATAGGGAGCTATGCTATGGGCTAATTTTCATATAGAGGGCAGAAGAAAGGGATGGCAGTTGGGTTAAAAACCTGCATGTATACATAAAGAGTGGAGAAAAATCCTAGTTTAGACTTGGTTTAGTACCCAGAGCATACACCAACCTGCCAAAGTAACCCCCTGTTGTCCAGAACACTGCTGTGTGTCTGTGCCAAGCTCAGGGCTGAAGGCACAACACGGGGCTCCAGATCTGCTCTGAATTCTGAGTTATTGAGGGGGAAGTGTGTCCATGCTGGCACTGTGCAGGGTCCCTCTGGGGAGAGCTGAAGGACAGTCCCACTACCAATCCCCCTAGTGAGGCTGGTGGCACCCACAGGTCCCAGGGAGGTGACTTCACTCAGCAGACCCTGGCAAACCTTGCCATGTCTTTTCACTGACAATTTGAAGCTCTTACATTCTTCACTTCTTATCTGAACAGAAGTGACATTTCATTCCAATGAGAGCTTCAAGCATTTATACCTTCAGACTTTGTCCTTAAATTTTTTTAATGCCAAGGGGGCCCCTCTTTTTCTGATAATAATGTCTCTTTGAGGTGTGTTTCTTGTCATGTCATATTGTGATGAATCACACAGTGCCATGCCAGTCACCATACAGAAGCAGGTATCAAACAAATGATGCTCCAAAAAAACTAGCATTGGATGCTCCTTTGTTTCAGCATTGCTAATATTGAGGAGCTGTTTTCCATCCATTCCATCCAGGGCAGTCTGCAGGCACTACAACACAAATCACCTCCACGGAGTGGCTTGCAAGTTTCAAACAGATTTTTTCAAGTTGAGTTTTTGAGACCTGCATTTCAAAGCCATAAGGGAAAATATATTGTATTACATTATCAATATGTGTAGCAGGCTGGAAAAGCTTCTCCTTAGGGATCTGAAAGCCATTATTGTAAATTTGTGCTTCATAATAAAAAATGTGTATTTCTAGAATAAATCAAAACCAGAAGCACTTTTCTCTTTAGAGCTGGTGAGATGAGTGAGGGTTTCAGGTGTCTGAATCCAATGGCTTGAGAGCTTGACCATAAATCACAGAGATAAGACAAAAAGCACCCTCCTCTCCTCCCATTCCTAATGTGTAATCAGCTGCTTGGGAAACTTAAATGGTATCTTGAAAGACAAAGTGTAAAGCACCACTTCTGTTCTTAATCTTAAAGGTAACAGGAAAAGGCTGATACCCAATCTGCCTGCTTATTTCAAAGGAATATCTGTCTTTTCTTGGGCATATTGTGAGCAGGCAGGACTTGACTGCAGGTCCTGTGTGGCAAAGCTTGGTCCTGCATTATTTCTGCAAGGTGCAGCTGCAGGAGACACCTGCAGACACAGCAAAGGAAACAGGAAACCTGCCCTTGTGCTGGGCAAAGTTGCACTCTCAACCTTGATACCTTGTGTTTCAATAATGGATAAAAGTGGTTGCTTTGTTACATAGAGACGCTGAAACTTGTCTGGACATTGCTCCACACATTGGAAAGTGAAAGGAAAGTTGAATTCTGAACATTTTTTAGAGTCTCCTGGTGCTGCTACAGCATTTCTCTTGTTCTCTCCCTCACAGTTCTGCTCTCACTTGTCATCTCCCCTCTCTTTTGATCCTGTCTCTTCCTCTGCCTTTATCTTTCCTCTTGGTGCTCCTCCTCCTCCTTCCTTTGCTATCTCAAACTGTTTCTCCTGCTAGATCTTCCTTCTGTGGTCAGGGGGTTTTTCTCTCTCTGGAAACACTTGATTCTGCTGAGTGCAGCCCAGGCTCCCCGTGGGCTCAGGACAGGAGGGGCTGGAGCACGGTGTGTTAGATTGCAGAGGAGTGGAACTGCTCCAGAAGCAGCAGAACAAACTAAAGTCTGAGTGGATAACACATAATTGTGCCATGTTGGGTACTTGTCTACTCCTGGAGAAGCCTTAAAAGTGTTTTTACTTGCCTTGCCCTGCCTTGCCTGGGGTTTTGTGCTGTCACAGCTGTGGTAACCAGAAAAAAAGAAAAAAAACCAACAAAACCAGGCAGGCAACTTCATGATGTTCATCCCAAGAAACACAGAATGCAAGAGGAAATATGGGAATGCTGCTGCTGCTGAGCCTTTCAGGTGATTCCTTTCTGCAGACAAATATGACAGCCTGTAAAGGGGATGGGAGGTGACAGCCCCCAGTAGTTACCTCTCCCACACGAGGGTTGTGGTGTGACTGCTGTTCCTCTCCTGGTGACCTGTGCAATCTCCCAATCTCCAACAAAAATGCCAAAATTTTGGTATTTCTTTCTTAGATAAGGAATAAAAATTTAAGCCATCTATCTACATTTCCCTCTGGGTTTCCAGACAACATTAAGTTTGGAAATTCTGAAATTGTTGATGTCCTTCAATTGCCAGCCAGTCACTGATACCCTTCAGTGCCAGAGAGGACTGCTGTGGGGGAATTTCTTCATTCTGCTGCAGTCCCAGAGCCCACCGTGCAGGTCAGAAAGGAGTCTGTGCTGCTGGAAGCCAGTGCACATAGTTTTAAAAGTTTGTGTTAACAGTTTTTCCACTGAAAAAGTAATAAAGTATTCCTTTCAATCTGAATTCCCATGAGGATGCAAGTAAATGCATAATCAGAGAAAACCCAAAATGCTTTATCTGTATGAAATAGGAAATATTTCAATTCTACTCAAGTTTCCTCATTGGAAAAAAGAGGAAACAACAACAACAACAAAAAAAGAAACAAGAAAAACTGGGAATGTACTTTTCAATTACATAATCCTAAGGGAAGGCCACCTCTAATTCTCAGTTACTTTTCAAATTGAAACACTACTGGGCCAAAGTTCACAACCTTGAATAATTCTCACACATGGAAAGGTGAATCAAAACTCTTCCTTTCTTTCTCCTCTGAATAAAATTTACACTCTTTTAAGCACACTTTTTCTAGAAGCTGAAAAACAAGAACATCTAAAAAAAAACAAAGCAAAGCATTTCACCCATCATTCCAATCACTAGAAAAAGAAAGAGAAAGCTGCATAATTTTGATGCTAATGTTGTTCAGTGAGCTACCACACGTTATCTAACAAATCTCCTAAGTGTAGTAGAGGAACCACACAGCATGAGTTAAAAGAAAAAACTCAGCACAAATATTTTCTTCTACTTTGGTTATTTCTATTTAGCAAAACTCCTGTGATAATAGCTCAGGATTGCAGCACCTTGCTTCATCACCACCACAAGGGCCTTGTCGGCCTCAAGTGTTTGACTCCAAGGTAATTGATGGCTGAAGGACTCCAGCTCTGTAGTGGAGTGACAGACAGCATTGCAAGTAGATGCTGTGCTTTGTTCCACCCAAGGATGTTTTGTGCAGCCTGTCTTAATTAGGGCAGATGGAGAGCTTTCTGCAGCAGAGCTACTCACTTGAATGAGCTGTAGCAACGTACCAGACAGGCAGGGATGAGGATTAGGACATTTATCTTTGTGTGAAAAGAGAAAGAGAACAGAGATTTGACCTCAGCTGAAATTTACAGAATTTTCATTAAGCTTTCTACCCAAGTCACCCATCTTGACTTGGCCAACTTAAAGACTCCACTGTTTTTTTGTTCCAATGAGGACAGAGCAGTAGCCTATTTTTCTCAGCTAAATAACATACTAAATTTCCAGCTTCTTGACTGTGACAATATTTCACCTGATACTGACCAGCCAGTGTTAGCAAAATTGTTGGGAGTGAAGAGGAGGAGAGGAGGATTAAGACAAGATCATCTTTCTTCCCATCATGGATAAAAAGGCCAAAGACTTTTCCTCCTGTTTTTCTCACTGTCACTTCCAGAAATCTCAGGTTCTGTGTCTGCAAAACCAAAAAATGGGCAGCAAATCAAGGGAGTGTCATATAACACTGGGACTGATTATCATGTAGACAAAAGTCCCATTCCATGACCTTTGAAGATATGTTTTCTGCACTGAAAAAACACTTTATGCTAACCTTTCTATGAATCAGTGTCAGGATTATGATGCTTAATTGATTAATATGCTAGGGGGTCTGAAAGGAAAATGGTTATGCTATAAAAAAGCACAGCTCCTTCAAGGTGTTAGAATCTAATGAGATTTTCCACTTGTTTGTGCACAACTGGCTCAGGGCATCTTTTGTAAAGTCCTCCCCCAGCTGAGGAGCTGGAGAAGAAAAACACTTAAAGGTGGTTAGTTATTGTTTCTTGCTTTGAAGGACAAGCCCCATTATTAGATTTTTCTGATGCTCAGCATGGCTATGGGGTGTGGGTTTTTCTCATTTAGAGCAGCTGGCAGGACTGAGCAGATTATTGTAAACAGCCCCACTGCCACTGACAACTCCTTACTCAGTACACGCCTACCTCGTGTCCAGCAGTCACATCAGGTTCCTGTGTCCCTCCAACTTTATTAAAGAAATTAATCTTCTTAAAAGCAACCCCCCCACCACACCCCAGTAAACCCTTCCTCTCATCCCCTCTCAGACAAGATCTTGTTACCAAATAAAACAGGAGCTTCAGCCCCAGGTTTTCATGCCACCACTGGTAATGGTAGAAAAAGCATAAAATGAGAAAGGAAAAGTGCTTGAAATGGAGACAATATAAGTACAGCTGGGGGAAATGAACTGGCAGACTTTGGAAGAATAAATTGTGGCAATAATGACCAGAAGGTAAAAATCTGTTCCCTCCAGTATTCTTCATTTAAAAATTTCCCTCTCCTGATTAAAACTTTGTAAATAGTAATTATTATCACAAAGATATTCATAAACAGATGTTTTAAAATTGCAAATGAGTCCACAATTCAGAAAATATGCAGTTTGTGTGCCACAGGGAATTTAATCTTTGAAAGCAGAAAAATGCATCAGACCCCATTTCCAGCAGAACACCGTAACTCAGGACTGGAAGCAGTGCTTTTTTTTTCCTCTACTTGTTAAATATGGTAATGGAATGAAAAACCTATTATTTACTGATGACTACTGCTCTTATATTCCATTTGTATTCATAAAAATACTATAGAATATATCTAATTCCAAGCTGCTTTATTAGCTTAGCATAAAATTGAAGCATAATTCTAAGAACAAAAGTAAAAATAGTTTCCATTAACATATAAGTATCTACAAATAATTCAGAAGGTACATTTCATTTTTCTTGTCTTTCCCTGGAAAGGGAAAGTCTGATTTGTTCAAATTAGATGCATTTCTGATATGTAGGAGCAGCTTTCCTGATTGTCATTTCTTTGTGAAATACAACATGGATTATTGTTTCTGTGAGGGTAATTGGCTGTAGAGTATCTTCTATTTCATATCATGATACCACTAGAAATGATGAAATACTATAGATTCTAAAATGAGTATGGTCACTTAATTTTAAAACAAAGCAATTACTGTTCTATTACCAGGTATTCTGAATCAATATATTGTCTTGCAACTTGCACTCACATCCAGAATAAATCTATAATATTACAAGTAGTCAGAAGTGAATAGCAACAGAGCAGAACAGATATTCAACAGGACTCCTTGGATATAGTTTGTATAATTTATACACTCAGATTGGCCAGCAGTGAAAATAGAGGTTGGTTATTGGTCTTCCAGGTGTCTCAAAATATCCAACTTGCCCAGGGATATACAGAATTGATGGAGCTTCTGGAAGCAGTAAATTATAATTCTTACCTTACTTTCAACAGCTAGAGTTGGTCCCTTTGACATCAAAGGAACTAATAAAGCACAAAGAGTGCATTGGATTTGACCCAAGAGACACACATGCACTTTTATATACAAGGTAAAATTTTATTGGTAATGGTAAGTCTCCTGGCTTTCTTACTGGTCTGGGTTTTTCTGCCTGTCTCTTTCTTTTCAACAATTCTTTGAATAAACACTATATGATTCTCATTTCTTCCTGACTGGATAAACAATCTGCTTCTCAAAAGGAAAAAATAACAAATTCAAAGTGGTTTAGTAGTAAGTAAAATATTTAACATAAATAATGAGTAAGAAAAAAGAAAAGTGATCTCTGCTATAAGTGTCAAAATCAGAAAAGTAAATGAGAAAGATTTTTTTGCACTGAGAGAAATTTTCATACTGCTATATTTGCTCCTTTAATTGAAGCTTTATCCATTAGCATTTATACAGCTGATTTTTTATAAGGCTTAATATTAATAAAGGATTACACAACTCAAGGCCCTAAATTATAATAATTACAAAATTAAACCTCCTCTTGCTCTCTGAGCAGCAGGTAACTGCCCTCTCCTCTGTGGAACCCAAAGGAGGGGATACCAGGATGTGTAGAGATGCTTCTCTTTATTCAAAAAACCAGAAAGATGTGTAGATGCAGCATCTGGGGACATGTTTTAGTCGTGGGTTGGGCCATGCTGGGTTAACAGTTGGACTCCGTGACCTCACAAGTCTTTTCCAACTTCCAACCTGAAATAATGCAATGATTTCCCACACACTCCTAGGCCATGAGTAGCACAGCAAGGAGTGTCTTACAGCTTGTCTTACTCACTAGAGAAGGGTTTACATTTCAGCCCCAAGCCTTTTCTACCTGTGTTTGTACCTCACATTTAAATCCATTATACCAACGCTGTGCAAAACCACATTACCAGCACCTTGAGGAGGAAAAAAGACAAAGACACAGCTTATGGTGATTCTTCCAGCACCCACTTCCTTGAAAAGAAACTTCTTATACTGTGTGATAGTTTAATCCTGAAGTTTGTCACTGCAGCTGCTGGAAGAGTGACTTTCCAACCACTTTTTCGATAGCACTGTTCCAGACAGCATCTTGAAACAAGATTATAGTGGGCACCCGAGTTGTCAGTAAGTACTAAATCAGTCTGTTGGTGTTCTAAATGTGTGACATTGTGCTCAGGTTCATCTCTCTTTACAGAATACCTGATCAAGGGGAATAAAGCAATTCTGTCTCATCTGAATTCTACAAGGACATTGGAAAACTCTGGGCCAGTAAGAAAAAACGACATCTTCATGATGGTAGCCTCATGTTGATGCAGTTGCAGATTAACTCACCTCCGGAATATAGTAGGAAGTAAAAAATTGAGCTAAAACCTGCATTTTTAGGAAGATTCAAATGCTAGTGCATGAATATCAGCAGTGCTTGCGTCCACAGGGATTTTATAGAGTGGTTTTGAAACAATCTGTGCATCAGAAAATACCACATTTTTCAATGAGCACAGGAAGTTTGCAAAGCTTTTTGTGCAAAAAGCAAGGTTAAAACTCATTAGAGCTCACATCAGGCATTTGATGGGCTTTACAAGCTGCCTTAGTGTCTTAAAGTGAAAAATAACTGGTAGGAATTGGTTTATATTTTTAAATGTCCTGGATTCTCTTTCTCTAGCAAGGAAGCAAAATTGCCCCATGCCAGACATTTATTCCCCTGGTAATTCTTCTCCCATTGTTTTAAAATTATGAGTTTTGACAAGGGTTGTAAAGATTGCCATTAAACTCTGCTCAAGAGCTGCAGTGGAGCACAGGGAAGAAAGTAAAAATAGTGAGGATCTGGCCATACTTGCCTCCACTTTACAGAAAAGAGAAGGAAGCAGTGGCAGGCACATTGGCACAGTCAGGCCTTTTCCATCTCAAGATCAGGGTTTACACTGTGACCTGCATTTCTGAGTGGCCCTGGTCACTGGGACCAAGTCTCATAAGGAAAGATCCCTGTTCCTGGCTTTGTTTGGAAGCAAGAATAAATCAGGGGCTCCTCCACACTGTCCTTTGATTATAGAGAAATCATAGGTTTGTTCCCAAATAAAGTGAGTTATAAACAGTAAAATATTCTCTTGCAAAGAGTAAAATATTCTGAGATTAAGTCTGTGATCTATAATCACCAATGTACATAGGCCCAGATTAAATTTTCCTTTTTAATTTCAAGAGCTGTCAGCAAAACTACAATACAAAAAAAAATGTTTGATGCCAGAAAGAAGAAAACAAATAAAAAAATTATTGGTAAAGAAAAGCCAAAACATTAATAAAACATTTCCAATATCTCTTTGTAATTTCTAGTACTTTTATCTGATTTTACACATCATTGAAAATACTAAAATCCTTGAATTTTAATTTGGAAGTTTGACTGAATTTTTTTTCTGTATTCAGCAACATCAGTACACAAACTGTGTTTGTGTACTTTGTTAAATCCATGTAAAACTTTAAATTTCTTTCAAGGGAACTCTGGATGTGATCTAAATAATTGAGCAAGAGAATCTTGTTAAATATTTAGAAAATGTATACTGGCATTTTTATATTTTACAGTACCGCCCTATTAAAATTTATGGTAAGGAAGATTCTATTAAGCTTCTGAGACACTAAGTACTAAATAATCCCTGAAGAGAAGAGAGGAGGGAATGTAAGTATTTCCTTGTTATTGACTGTTTCCAGAGTTTTTGAGCAAACAGCACCACAATCCAATCTGCATTTAAAACAGTTGGCGCTATGGTTGGGTACAATGAAAATCATTTTATCTAAAAACTTACTCATCTACCAAGACTTCTGCAAATACAAAGAATCTGAGCATAAAAAATGGCAACAGCTATTCCATCTAGGTGTTTCCATCTTGGACTCATCCACTGCAGCTTCAGGCAGTGCTTTCCTGGAGCCCAGTGCTGCATGGGCATGAAGGGAGGAAGAGATAAAGGAGAGCTGAACACCCTTAGTCCCTTGTCACAGAAGCAGTGGTAAGGAAGAGGAAATATCTGAGGATGGTGTGGAACAGATCTCACATTCACACAACAGAGAGCAGCCATGGCTGATCTGAATGGCTTTTGCCATTTGCATCATGTCATTAATATTTTGAGACTCAGAATGGAGAAGCCAAACAGGACTTCATCAGCAAGTCAAGCTGAGGTCTTCTGAGTTTGACTCCAAAAGTATGGGGGAATAATCAGTAGACTCCTTGGCTGACAGTGTTTGCACCAAGAAATCTCTGGTGGTAATGGCATGAGCTCTGCCCAGCTACTGCTGTGTGCAAACCACATCCACAGAAATAAAACTGTACATGCACACACTGAGAAAAGTGAGGTGTTCTCCTACAGGACTCTGTGTCCTTTTAACAGCTTGAAACAGGCAACTGAGAATAGAAATTTAGTTGCTTTTACAAATTATTTATAATAAAGTACATGAGATTGGGAAAAAAGGAGCATGTTATACCACATCACAGGAAAGCAAATGTTGCACAGACCATGTTCCTGGTCAGAACAGAAAAAAAAGGCACTTCTGGCCTGTGTGGATTAACTGTGTCAGCACAGCACATACTCATCCTGAGTTTTCTGGATTGATTTTAGAGACAGAATCTGTCAGACATCTCATACAAAGCTACCCAAGGTGAATGATCACTGCCTGTTTAACCCTGACACCAAAAGCAGTCAAAGCCTTGGGATTCTGAAATTATTTTTAAATGGCTTCCTCAACAATTTTCTCTTTGACTAGCAAGAGCACTGACACATTTTCTTAGTTACTTCTCTGATTTGTTTGCCAAAAAAGGCTGCAGCAGAGATGCTGCTTCAAGATGACAAGAATCTCAAGATGCCTGGAAAATGTGTCTTGCAACACTGACAGGTAAGACCAAATAAGAGGTTGTGTCAAACAGTATTAAACAGGTTTGGGAGGGTCACTCCTTGACTTTAGGTTTTTGACATTGTCTCAAATTGCTCAGTTCTTTCCTCGTTTGCACTCTGCTGTCATTAGAATGCTATGAAAAGTGTCTATCTTTGTAACTACAGCTATTTTATTTCATTATTTTGTATTCTGCAGCTATTCCACAAAAACTGCTGGAGCTACAGTTCCTTTATAGCATCCAGCTAAATTCCAGACATCACAAGGTTATTTATAATTTTATATAACAGTCAATTCAATGACAAAGTGAGAAGGGATGACTCAGATTCAATGACTTTTACCGACCAGAATGTACATTCCATGTCTGTATTTGGTGAATCTTGACTTCTAGTTGCCCCTTGAATTTGCCTGAAATTTGCTAAATTAAATGCAAAATTAGGAAACAAAATCTATTCCCAAATTTTTAATAATTTATAACACATTAACTGTCATTATCCATAAATCACACTACAGCCTTTATGTTCTCAAATTGGAGCCTGTAGAAGCACTTTCAACACAACAGTGATACTAATTTCACAATGACACATATGTGTTCCTTCATGTTCTGTCTGATGCACTCAGAATGCTCTTCCTAGAAACATGCAAGAGAAGAAAATAACTAAATATCAAGTATAACATGACATTTGCAAAACAGGAGGAAAAGAAATCTTACTACATGACCAGAAAAACTTGAGGGTTTTTTTTCATTATTTTAAGATATCGGTTATGGACTACATTCACTCTACCACTACTGCAGTCATTAGATATCTTTACCTTAAATATTAAAACTTTCACCAGAGTGATTAAAAATGTTTTTATAAGAGCTTTAAAAGAAAAATCTTTAAAATCAGGTTGTGTCTTATTTTGCTACAGAGTAAGGAAAAGTCCTCTCTAGCTGCATCTTTATTTCTGTGTGTCTTCATGCATGCAGCCCAGGTTTCAGAAGGTTGGGCTTATTCTTTTAACCATGATGAACTCAGGGTTTGGGGCAACCTCGTGGTCACAGAGTTTGGGCAGCCCTTGCTCTGAGACAAACCCACCCTGTGCTCATGTGGCAGCACAGACTGTGAGTGCTGCCTTGCATCCCACCCCGGGTCCCCTGTGCTCAAATCTGAGTTAAATGTGCAATTAAATCTGAATGCAACTGTATTAATCACTTCTAGGTAAAACATAGAGGCTCTATACACCCTCTTGTCTCTTCAGCTAAAAGTGGCAAGTTAATAATGGCCATGAGACACAGCATTTATTGTATGCAACTTGCTCCAAAGCTCTGACCAGAGAAATTTTCTCTTCCATACTGTTTAAATATAGATGAGTATTTTTTCAAAAATGCTAGAATTATTCAGTTCTTTGTTATTGATAAAATACTTGCAAAGGTCGCAGATGCAGCACTTTATGGATGATAAATATTCCCAACAGGAAAATCCCCAGAAAAAAGCTACTCTGACCTTTTATCCATTGCAAAATGACTTCCCAGGCATTAACAGCCCCATTTCGTTTGGGTGGGTTTTTTGTTTGTTCTCCCATGAACTTCAAAGATGTATTTTATTACTCATTCCAGGAAAAAAAAAAAATAAAGCAACTCAGCAATAGGGCTGGTACAATTCAGGAAGATATTACAGATAATTCCTGGTGCAGAAAAGAAAGCAAAGCACATGGAGAGAATCAGTGAAATCAGGGTGTCCTTCACAAAATTACTGCTTCATTATTTGTACCCCAGATGTTCTTACATCCTTTGCTGTGTAGTCAGGACATACCTATCCAAACTATTCCTCTATATTTACATTAATGCATTTATCACATCATATATGCCTGCAGACCAATGACACATGTGCAGCTATGTACTATTTGCACAGAAACACAAGACATGTAATATTAAAACAAAACCTTATTATTTATAAGCCAAACTCAGAACTTGTAAGACTTTTAAAGCATTTTTTCCCTGGCTTGAATGTGACAGTGGGTGAAGGCATTGCACACAAGTGCTGACAGTGCTGGTTTGTTGTACCACACCATCAAGAGTGCTACATGCACAGTATATTTTACAATAAAAACTTGCAGGTACTCAGGAGCACCTTAAAATGTTAATGATGCCATCTTTGTACTAGACAAGCTGAAATCCAACCCCCTGTGCTCTAAGACAAGGGAAATATTGTTAGCACTAGTCAAGAAACCCACAAAATTAGGTAAAATAGTTTTCCCTTAGGAAGCAAGCCTGCAGCACTGTGATCCAGAATTTGGGGACACTCCCAGTATGAAAGCTGCAAATACAAAATACCACATCCAAAGCCCAGGAAGGGTTATTGCTGCACCAGAGCAGAAGCCCAGAGCAATGATTTCAGTCTGACCTGCAGGGGCCACAAGCACAGCTCACAGCACACACTCCTGAGTGGGCAGAGTTGGTTTGGAAGGAACAGTTCTTAATCAGCTCCCAGGTTCATTTTCCACTGGCAGGACAATCTGCTGCCAAGTGCTTGCTAATTACTGCCAGGAGTCAAGGGGCAGGCCTAGGTTTGCCATGAAAGGGTAACCCTGACTCCTTGGCTGAGCCTTAGGCAAAGCCCAAAGTCTGCCTCATGCACCAAGAGAGCCAAGTGTGGCTGCAGTCCAGTTTCCAGCACTTTCTGGCCCAGAATGACAGCTCAGCCCCTGTTTCTCCCTTTGCTTCCTGCACTACATGGGGAGGACGTGGATGGTGGGTTTAATGCCAGTTTGGGCTGTAACAGAGGCTGTGGCATCACAGCTTAAAGACATGGAGTTGAACACAAGGCAGGAATTTCCCCAGAAGCATTGGAGCCTGAGACAGGCTGTGGATGCAGTGATTTTTGCTTACTTCATTACAATGGAAACATCTTTTAATACATATCCTTTGGATCCTATATTCCTGTAACAGCTTTATCTTTTTAACAGAATTAAGTGCTCAGTCTTACCAAGCAATCACATACAAATTAAGACCTAATAATCATTATTTTTGACTGACTGGCAAGGGTGATATGGCTGATCTCTTCATTATTAGTCACAGTTTACATAGGTCCTCACCAGAAATACTGGTTCCACACAGTCTGTTGTGATATAAATACACTTTTAAATGAACTCAGGGTCTCATACCAACTCTTTTGCCCACACATGCCAACCAAATTACCTGCATGTCTTTGCTGACTGGAAGTGGCCTGTGCACTTGAGCAAAGGCTACATGCATGAATGAGACAATACAGATCCAGACTTCCTTTTTCATGTTTTATTTACACAGGCTTGTGATTATTTGGTGTTAAATGTATTGTTAACACATTTCTTTATAGCTGTTCCATTTATAATTTATTTGTATAGAGGATGTTATAGGATCCTCTTATGACAAGAAGAGCTTCTGGAGCTCTGGGATTGCTGTCAATGAAATCTAGGGATTATTTGGGTTATCCATGAGTGAATTCTTTCCCTTGTCTGTGAGCAGATTTACTTAGAAGACATTTGTGCATTCTTCAAGCTTCACTTTTAATTCTCCACTTGAAGAGGAGCAATGCAAGGCATCCACAGAAAAAAAAAACATGGAACCAAACCAACCAACCAAACAAAAAAAACAACAAAAGCTCCACAAACCCCAAAAAATAAGGAAGAGAGGGAAAAAAAATGAACCTTAGAGAAATCTAAGCCTCCAGACCCACTGGGTGGATGAATAGAAATAAGCAAACCAGCTGGATATGGCAGAAAAGTTCCTTTAATCTGTAATCTGATCTCACCCCAAGCAGCTCTAAGATGATTTTTTAGTGAGACAGTGGAGCAATGTATATTGACATAACCCTATAAAAGAGCTGAGTCCATCAGAGGCCCTAAAGATCAGGATATCAATACAATGCATTTGTTAATGAGAACAGGGCTTGCCCACAGCTTGGGAAGGAGCTGCTGCAGAGTCCCCCAGTCCCAAAGCCCCTTGCCAGTGTGCAGAGGAGAGCTGTGTGGTGCCTGGCTTGTCTGCAAGCAAGTCTGCCACCTACCCATGCTGTGCCCTGTGCTGGAGTACAGGAGCTCTGGGCAGGTTTTGCCAGGCTCTTGCACACCACTGCAAACTTGACCTGCTCAGCTTTCTTGTTGCACTAACACCTCTGGCCTCTGGAGGTTATCCAAGGCTGGGAATCCCCCTATTTGCAAAATCTTGTAGAGAGAAAAAGGTCAAACAACAAGCAACAGGTTTGGATCCCAGAAATCCAAGCCTATTGTGCAGCAGTTTACTTGGCATGCACGTGAGAGTATCCTGCCTTACTTATGGTCTGAAAGGAAGGTACTGCAAAACAAATTTTGTACTTCTCCATGGCATGTGTATTCCTTATGATGGAAGAGAACACATTTTCATAGAAGCCAAAAACCTTGGCAAAATTCAGCCCAGGACTACACTTCCTGTTGTTGGGCATAGAATGTGGGGAGGAGGATGGAAGCAGCAGGGACAGAGCATCAGGGTCTGCAGGCACACCACTGCCTCAGAGGGAGCAGGGGCAGGGAAATTTGAGAAGAGATCTCCTCCAGGACAACAGAGAACAATGCTGATATTGCTCTTTTTAAGTTCTTGTGAGATGTGTTGAGCAATACATCAGTATTTAATGTTTCCCTCCCCTTCAGTGTCCCTGTAGCACCCAGTGCCCAGACTGCTCCTTCAGGCACAGGCAGAAAGGC
Organism: Notiomystis cincta; assembly: GCA_013398075.1. Lineage (NCBI taxonomy): Eukaryota > Metazoa > Chordata > Aves > Passeriformes > Notiomystidae > Notiomystis > Notiomystis cincta. Next base: position 28,300 of record VZRX01022170.1, on the reverse strand, counting down.
AGAGTAAGGCCATGTGGAAAAGCCAAATCCACATCAATCCACATTTGTTGATAGCTTCAATAATAGATTATAGCCACAAATAAAGCATGACTACACGTCAAGAAAACTTGGAGTTTGCACAGCTGCAGTTTTACCTGATTCACTTCTCTGCCTATCAGATTTTTGGGTCAAGCCTCACAATGTTTGACAATTCCGTCTCCATGGCCCTCTGAGCACTTGCCTGCACCCACTACTGAAATAATGAAAAGCAAAACTACCACTTTTTACAAAAAAATCAAGATTAGTAAACGTGCAGAAAGATTTCTGTGAGCTGAAAAGACAAAAAGGGAGAAGAATGTGTTCATACTGCTCTACAAATTATTCAGAGGCTCATTGTTAGCATTACCTGCAGTCCACATCTAAAGCCAACAACAGCCAGTCTGAATGCAAATATTCTTTGTCCTCCCACCACCACCAAGGAGCCAAACATTTGGACCCCTTAGCCAGGGAAGCAGTCATAGTATGTACAGTCAGCAGTTATAATTGGAAACTACGGTACAGTTGTCTTAGATGAGGGATCAGTGCTTTCAAAAATGGGCAAGGAGAGGAGATACATCTGTCTCTGTGCACTTTATTGAAGTATGATTCAAAGTGCAATGTTGGTGGTTTAACATAAATGCAACACATTTTTATAATCCTTATCAAACGTTCACTCACCAGATCAGCATAAAGCACAGCTTATTAAAATGGATAAGAGGGGATTATGTGATTCCCATTGTGAAGAAAAAAAAAGAATTTAAAATACAGATATTCTTTAATCTGTTGCTCAGAAGGCACCATGCACATTGCTGATGGAACAATGTGTGTGCATCCAACTTTTAATCACACAGGTCCTGACAAAGAGAATAGTGAAATGATTCTTTCCAGCACACAGGATAAGCTGTTAACAATATAATCCTGATTGCATGTCAAACTTTGATGATTTTGGTTTGGTTACTGAATAAGTATTTAACCACACTTTGCAAGTTATAACAACAAGGATGAGATTTCAGAGTCTAAAGTCTCATTCTAAAGTTTTGTATATCTATTTTGGGCATAAATAGTGTTTTCTAACAAAATTTTATATGATTTCTGAGATTTAGTGAGCAAATCAAACAAAATTTGAGCACTCATAAGTAAAGACAATATTTTTCAGCAAAACCATATCCCAAATTAAGACACCTCTGATGAAAGAATATTCATCAAGACCTAAACTAAGCTTTAAAAAAAATTCAGATCACAGTTGATAATATTGGCTTCATTTAGTGAAAAATTTAAAAGTTGTCAAAGGTTAGATTTCTTCAGCTGTGCTATTTTTAAATATATATTTAGAAAAAAGCTAAAAGAAAGGGGAAGGGACATGTCTCTTATTGGAAAATGCTGAGGAACCTGTGTTCACCAGACTTCTCAACAAACTAGGCAGAGATGACATCTTGAGACAGTCACATATGGGGCTAAAAGCTGCACTTCAAGGAGCTCAGAAGTTGAACAGATTCCCACATTAGACTTTATCCACACCTTGTTTTCAGTAAAAGTTCTCCTTTATTTTGTCACAGTTGACTCAGGCTATGAACTGACAGACACTTGAGAAATATCCAAAATAAGGACATACCAAGAAACCTCAAAGTTTATTTATTTCTGCAAAAGAAATCACAGCTTAAACAAAAGTCCTTAACATTTTTAGCTTAGACAACTGTGCCACCCTGATAATGTATCAGTGATAAGAGTATTTCTCACATCCCATCTGCTGAGTTACTGTACTGCTATGGTGAGTTAGCTTTCTGTATGAATTCACTGACCTAGAGTTAAAATGTTTAGCAATCAAGTGTATAACTGAACCTTCTTTACGATATATGGTAAAATTCAGAGAAGAAAAGGTTGGAGGACATTATGACTCTCTTGGTTTTCTCAGGTCAGTGATAAGTTCTGGTCTAACTTAGAAGAAACCTTGCAAAGAAGTTTGAATTTTCTAAATCATAGTTGGTGAGAGTGGTTTTTCTAAAATTACAGGTGGGGTCAGAAAGAAGCTGAGGACACCACAGTAAAGAAAATATAAGAATATGAGGATGTTTCTGCATAAAGAGAGTTTTACTACTTGTACATGTTTGTGCTTTCACACTGGTTCTTAAAATAAGCTGATGGCTTCAGCAGTTGTACTTGCACTTAAATATCTTTTTATCACTCAGAATTTGTCTTGTGACTGAGAGCAAATTAGAAGAGAGTGCTTGCAACTTACACCATTCAGACAGGAATTAAAAAATAAATACTGTAATAATGGATCCTAATAAAATTATACTTTCCTTAAAATGAGGTCATAGCAACATGTTATCATCAGATGGAATCAATTTTGTATTAAACCTAGGAAAGCAGAAGAGATCAGCACAAGAAATCAATCCCTTTCAAGAGCCATTGGTGTTGACAGAACCCTCTCAGTAGTGCTCTGTGTGAGCCCAAGGGCAGAACAAACACAAGCAGGTCTTTAGTGAAACCAACTGCTCCATGTGCAACCACAAGTCTGTGCAAAGAGAGAAGGAAAGTTCCATCAGAAACAGTGACACCTCGAGTGAACTGACTGGCAGGGCTGACTCTTTTGACCACAAAGATGTAAAGTGGTGCTGATGCACTTCTGACCTTTCAGCATTGGAGGAATGAGGGAACTCATGTCCAAATACAAACTCAAATGTTACTCACAGTCTTTTTAAACACACTGCAACTTGAACTTTAATTGCTCTTTCTTTAGCATTAAAGGTAACTAAATACATTTTAGCTTTTCCATCAAGGAAAATACACTGCCATGGCTCAAATCACCACAGGTTGGAGAACCAAGTGGAACAACCAGTTTTCATGGCCTCCACAGTAACTCACCACCCATGTCTTTGGGAGCTATGGCCCTTTGTTTGTACACTGCTCAGAAGAAGTCAGTATAATTTTTGCCCTGTTTCTTGCATGAAGAGAGCCAATATGAGTCATGCTGAGCTAGCCAAGCCTGGCATCACATACATCAATTTTGCCTTTTTGTTAATCTTTGAAGAGTTAATTCTTCAGGTGAAACAGCAAACAGTATTTTTTACTTACATTGATAAAATAAATTATCATGGGGCTATTTTATTCTTAAATATTGATTTTAGAAAGGGAATGCATGAGTTACTTGATAAACAGACTAGAACATCAATCATGTAATTTACTCTGACATTGAGTGAGATACGATGTCAAAAATGGGAGTTTCTGAAGGTGGCAACCTGTTGATTAAAGCCAACAATACACCACAGTCTGTGCACAGAGCACTGGACTCCCTGCCTCAAATCCCTGTTTTGGTTGTGAACCAGATATGATGGCCACTGACCAAAGCAGTGTGTGAGGTTGTGAGGTGGACGTTAGTGAGCCAAAATTATTTAATGCTCACAAAAGCCATCACGGGAGTTCTAAATCCTTACTACTTTTTAAATGGAAAACACATGCCATGGTAGATCTAAAAAACAATTTAAAATTTTGCAACACATGTTTTAATAATGATTTGAGCAAAAATGAAGATGTGAAATAGAAAGCAACAATAGAAAGCAAACCTAAGTTGGCAACAACTCGTGTTCATTTGAAGAAAAAGAACACACTTCTTAGACCAGGTCCTTTTTAACCTTGCCATAATTTTGGGTTTGCATGTTTTATTCATTTCAAGAGATGGTATTAGCCACATAATTATTGTTGTAATTCATTCCTGGTGTTGCTATGGATTAAACAGTAACTTATCTGTGGTAATTATGCAATAGGCTGTAACTAACTGGAATGTGAACACTGCCAGTTTGTCCCACTGTGTTTCAGATCTGCTACATAATTGTTAATGTTCACAACAGTGCAGTAATTGAATTACAGAACATTAGCCACATGATTATTATGATCATAAACTGCTATCAAAGGGAAGACTGTGAAATAAGACTCCAAACTCTGAAGTTATGAAGTTCATACCAAGCTGTATCTGTCCCACTCTTACCCTGAGACTTGTTTAATCACTGATAGCCATTACTTCTTTCACCTGTAAAATTTCAGCACATACAGCCAGCATTATCTCCTGAAATAGTTTTATGGTTCCAAGCTTTAAGTTTGATTTTGATGCAACTCACATAAGTCTTCCATGTTGTTAAATTGGCCAAGTTTCCAGTCCTGAAAAATCTTAATATATTTATTTAAAAGAGCCTACCTTTGAGAAGCACTGAGCAGATATCTGTCCTCTCTGGGTTATCAAACCAGGGTCCTGGTGGGATTCACTGGACCTAATGTCAGCTTTAGGTTGGATACCCAGTTTAAAACAGACATACAGTTTCAACAGAGACAGAAAACACAAAACATTCCAGGGAAGAATTCGTCACAAAGGAAGGTGTTTAAGAATCTGCAAGTGGATGTTCTGGGGAAATATTTCTGAGGAGCTTTGGTTAAAACCCCATTTTTCTGTCCAGTCAGGGTGTGCAAAAGTCTCAGCATAATTTTGGTCCCATAGTATTGGTGAACAGAGGTCATTATCTTCTATAGTTTCTTACACATACTGCAACTGTAATACAAGGTCACCAAATACAAAGAGACTGCCCATTTTGACTCTGAAAGCATCACAGTCCAACCAAAATGCTCATTTAATGTCACTGTTTAATTTGGAGACACTGTCCCCAAGTTTTACATCTTAAATGTGGTATTATCTTCATTAGTCATTTGTTGCTTTTTTTTTTAAAGATGAACTAAATGCCTTGCCTCAGAAGAACATGACTGAGAATATAATTGAACTAATTACTTTTAAGCAGACTTCTACTCTTATTTCTCAAGATTACTTAAACTATCAGAAAGACAAGTAATGTAGACCTGCATGAGCAAAGAGAAATCAGTATGGAAATGGCAAATGTGAACTCTTCACCCCTGGGCTTTCCACATCTGGCACCTCTGGGTTGCTGTTCCACCACTGCATAGCCTTCATGAGCTCTTTTAATGTCTGAAACTGCAGATTATTTGTGGTGAATAAAGCTCTAACAGATTACTCATTGTTAATTAAATAACCTGATTCTGTCCACTGAATCTAATGCATTATAGTATTTAATGTTTGTTTGGTAAACTGCTTTGCTAAATGCTCCTTTGACTTTTATTGGTAATAAACATTAAGCATTTATGGCCTGTGAAAGCAGTTTCACATCTAACTTATGCTGTTACTATTTACAGTTTGTTAATGAAATACCATTAACTTGCTCCAAACTGCAACTTGTTTTTGTTCTACTCCTTAACTTTTATTATATAGCATATAGAATAAGTCAATGGAAATCACATGAGCTATAAGAAACAAAAGTATTTGTCACAAAAAAAACTTTACATTGTCAAATCCAAGCATATTCTTAACTATATAAAGCTCCAACTAGTAATTTTTTCCTCTTTATTCCTGCTTTTGCTATGTGCACACATACATTTATTTGCATGTGCCATTCCCGGCCTCTGTTCCCTGCAAAGGGAGGGCATCAGTTCCATGAGTTCCCAGAAAAAGTGCATTTGAAACATATCTGTGGAAAGCCTGGCTCAGTCCAAAATTAAACCTTTACTGTGCATGACAGTGGCTTCACACAACTGCAGCTATCTGATCTTAGTAGGTAAAATGTGCCTGCTTAAAAATAAAAACCTTTTCTCCCCCCTCCACAAAAATAGGCAGATGCTCCCCTTTCCATGCACTGACACAACGCAGCTCCCGAGAGCTCTTGAAATTTAAGAGCAGCAGCCTGTGTGTGCAAGTGATTTGTGCTGCTGCACTGAAGAAACAATGCATTTTATCTGCCAGGGGTATAAAATACAGGGTTCTGCCAATTTAACAGTCTCCTGTCTGCTGTGTGCAGTGGCAAACAACTTAAGTGAGCCCAGCTCTCTGTAAGGAGGAGGCATGGGCTGTATTTGTGAGAGAAGACACACAAACATTGTGCTTTTCAGGAAGTTCCTTTGCTTTTGCATTTGTTTTCAAATTATTTTCTTTGGCTGCGAGATATTCTTATTGAATATATCATTATCATCCCATGTGTTTATCTGCTTGGACTCTGTCTACAGAGGGGAACACACTGCCCAACACTTCTGTTCTCTTTGCTACACAGACTTGAAAAGTTTCAAAAATGGTTTGGTCTTTCTGATACATTTAATTCCTGTAAAGAAACCATCTCTGGGACAGTGCAGCTTTCTCTAATGGAAGTAGCTCAGTGATTCATTATTCTCCTAAGGAAATGTCTAATTTTGTTTAAAAAATTCATTAAATAAATGAGATGGCAAGAATTCCAGCTGTTGTGTGCTTAAGGACAACACCACATCTATCAAGCAATGAACACTATACAGTTTCAAAACAGGTGACATTTCAGATGTGCTCAGGGGAGACCTTCTTGCTCTCTACAATTACCTGAAAGGAGGCTGCACCCAGGTAGGAGTCAGCTGCTTCTCCAGCTAGCAAGCAACAGGACAAGAGGAAGTGGCCTCTCATTGCACCAGGGAGGTTTAGAATGGATATCAGGAAACCTTTCTTCACCAAAGGAGTTGTCAAGCCCTGGAACAGGCTGCCCAGGGCAGTCCCCACTCCTCAGGAGGGATTTAGAGATGTGTAGATGTGGCACTTGGAGACATGGTTTAGTGGGAGACTTGGCAGTGCTGGGTTAACAGAGTTTAAGGGCTTTTCCAGCCTAAACCATTCTGTAATTCCCTGAGGGCAATGCTCAGACAAGGAGGGGCCTGTGGGGCACCAGGCAGGGCTCAGAAGGGTTCCAGTCTCAGACCAGCACAGCTGCTGCTGCCAGCACACAGCAAGCAAAGGTCAGGGCTCAGCCAGGCCACGAGGAAACAGAAAGCACCAAGGAGGCACAGACCAGGACTTCAGAGGGAGGGATGTCCTCAGGCTGCCTTTTGGGTGGCTTCACTGGCATTTTAAGGTCTCCACATTTGCATCATTGCCTTTGGGTACTGCTCAAGGGCAAGCAGTACAATCTTCCCCTCAGCTGATTTACTGAGCTGTGATTTTTTTGCTTGAAGTTCTTTTTATTTAATATTGATTATTGTAGAGTGCTGTAAGGTAACAGCATGAAAGTGTTATTAACTTACTGGTAGGGTACATTTTATCTTGGAAAAAAAAATGTTTGTGTGTGAAGGTTTTAATCTTTGTGAATAGCTCCATGATGAATAAGTGTTAAGTGTAACATTGAGAAATTCTGAGTTTTCGACTCAAGTCATACAATCATAGAGGAAAAAAAGAAACAATCTCACACTCTTCTCTCCACCTACCTCCCCCAAATCCAGGCAGGAATAAGCTAAGAGGTGTCTAAAAGAAGCTAATCTATTCTTAACCTTGCTTCCTAAGTGACAGCAAAATTAAATTGAAGCAATCATGAATCATAGGAGGATCAGAGCTGAGTAACTAATTGGCCTATTTTCTGTACTGTCAGAATCCTCTCGAGCAATTTTCCTCAATTATAACTGCAAATCAGCATGTTATTTCCTCCTCACAAACTACCCATTGCTGAGGGACTAACTAGGTGTCCCAGGATATTTCCTGATCTATTGCTGGAGACCAATTCCCACTGTTAAATAATTACAGAAAGTTCAGAATCCCATGTTGAAGGGCAAAAAGGAAAAAAGAGAAGAGAAGAAAAAAAAAAAAAAAAGAAAACCCTTTTACCTATAAAAAGAGAATAAGCCTTATTTTTAATAGCAGGCTTTCCCAATAATTGGGCATCTTCTTTGATCAAAGCTAGAGACAGCCTTAAGAGAACATTCTCAACACTTGCTCTTCAGATATTGATTTCCCTTCATTATGAAGGCTATAATAGTAAAAATCTGCCAAATGCAGAGTCCATTGGAGAAAAGGACAGCAGTTACTCACTGCTATTGTTCCAGGAGATCAAAGATGTGATTAAACTTGCATTCAATGGCACCAGCCAAGGGAAGCTGGTGGCTGCTTTGGCTACTTGCTCATCATATATGATGTCCAATTCCTTGTATTCTTCAAGATGTATTATTATGTCTATTATTTAGTTAACATCAATTTGCCCCTGTAACAGCAAATATGTAATGAAAACACAAACCTTGCCTGTTATAAGGCATAAATAACACCTCAAAGAGATCCCTTTAGAAAAAGGAAAGTGATAAAACAATTGACCCTTCTAAAACATACTATCCAAAATTCCTCATTTCAACCAGACTATAAAAATATATAGATTAACAAAACTGATCTGCAATAAAATGGAGGGAAAAATGTTAAAAAAAAAAAAAATCAACTTTCTCATTCAGTTCAGAGCAGAGGTACTTCACTGGATGGAAAAGCATTCAGGCTTCCCAGGTGACAAGTCCAGCAGATTCACCCTGACCTGGTAGGACAGTGAGGAAAACCTACACATAACAGCCTTAGGGCTTTTGTTTGCTTGCTTGTTTTTAAAAGTCTTTCCCACTACCAGCAGCTTGCCTGCCCAGGGGCTGAGCTGGATTTTCTTTCAGGGCAATTCCTTCTGGCTCATTAGTAATGACATGCTCATTTTCCCCAGTGACACTGTGCTAGTGCTACACAGGTCCTTACTCATCTTTCACATACACTTGGCATGAGAGAAGAATTGTTATAAGTAGTATTTCTGCATCATTCTTTGTTGCTTTCTTTGCTGAGAAAGAGATTTTGGATTCAGCATCAGTAGTGCAGCTTCAAACCTCATCCTGTGTCACATAAAATAATGCCTTACTATTGGAAATACTTTCATCTCAGGGAGACAAGAACTAAAAAGAGAATAAAAACCACAAAAAAACAAATTGTGTGCGTGTGTGTGAATTATCTTAACATTCTTTTCTATATCATGAAGAATTTAACTTTCCCAAACACTGCTCTCAGTGGTGACATTTTGACATTTTACAATTTTTTTGTGGGCTTTTTTTGATTTGGTTTTTTGGTTGATTTTTGGGGTTTCTTTTAAGTGGGTGGCTATCTATAAACTAAAATAAAATAGATTATTGGAAATCACAGAGATACTAGAATATATTTAAGGTTTCTTAGTTCTCAATAGCTGTGGTTGTCCTGTCACACTTAGAGCAACTCAGCACACAGAGCTCCTTCACTGCAGTCTGGGAATAGCTAAACAAGCACCAGCATCTCCAAGGTCTTACACACTTTGCTGAAAGCAGTGCTGCACTAGAACCTTTTCTAAAGACTGTTTTAATTTGGTCTAGCGAGATTCTGGGAGTTTCTACAGTGTTAGAATAGTGCTACTTCAGAGTAGCAAAGATCAGATCAGCTCTTCAGATCAGCTGGAATTGTGCCCCAAAATTTTCAATTAATTTCTAAAAGCCATAGAAATATCCACCAAGTTTCTCAATGCTGCATTGCAGCTCTTTAATAAAGTGTCCATGATGTCTGGAGGAAGAGTTTCATTGAAGGTGTTGAAATGGTCATGCTTAAATAAATAACTTCAGATGGCCTTGACTCAGTAATGTCTTGAAAGGAGAAGCTGTGCTATGTTCCTAATCTGTGTTCAAGAAACAATTTTTACCCTGTCCAGTTAAGAAACAAAAGAGTGTTCATCTGAGGTCAACAGAGAACACATTTAAAGACAAAGACAGAAATTATGTAAGGAACACTTCAAACATGTATAATCTGCCAAATTGTTTCTGTCCTTCAGTTTTATTGTGTTTTGGCAATGAGCCACCACAGTTCCAAAGCAGCAGCTTTTATTCAGCTGTGGACCACAGGGCACAGCATCTCCTTTTCTCTTTGCCTGTAGGGAATTTCAGATATGCATTAAAAAAAAAGGCAAGCATAACACTCTTGACTTCAGCGATGTTTTGATGTTTTGCTGGTAGGACAGAGTATCATTTAGCTTAAAGTAAGTGAATGTGAAACCTAATCAAGAGAACCCCAAGGAGAGCCCAGAATTTACAGCTCTCTAACAAAGATGAGCTGTCAGAAGGTTAAATGATGTAATTTCTAAAGTACTAAAGCACTGTCTGATGCAGGGAACTGCAGCACTGGAAAAAAGATGCCTTGGACTCATTCGAAATGGTAGAAGGTGTGATGGAGATTTCAAATCTAAAACTGTTCAGAATTGCTCCCAAGAGAGTAAGAGCACACAGAGCACCAGTACCATAGCAGGACACCACCTCAAGGCTCACAACCTTTGCCAAAAACCAAGGCTGCTCAGTGGATGCACTGCTTGGTGGACCCTGATATCCCCCATCAGAACCTACGAGTCTGATTGGTCTTTATTGTGCCTTCACAGAAAGTGCCAAAACAGAAAACACCTACAAAGGGCCAGTATTTAAGGAGGACATGATTGTCACTCCATTTTGAAAAGTGCAACAGAAAGTAGCATTAAACTTTAGGCTGTCAGAGAGCAGGCTTAAATTAGATAGTGGGAAGGATTCTTCCCTGTGAGAGTGGTGGGGCCCTGACAAGTTGCCCAGAGAAGCTGTGGGTGTCCCAGCCCTGGAAGAGTTTAAGGCCAAAATGGCCCTTGAGCCATCAGCCCTAGTGGATGGTGTCCCTGCCCATGGCAGGGGGTTGGAACTGATGGTCTTTAAGGTCCCTTCCTCCCTAAATCATTCTGTGATTCTACAATTTGCTGGAGGAGGCAGATGCACTGTAAATTCAAAATTCAGTGTGGAGGATGATGCAAATCAGGACAGGTGCTGCTGGGATGTCAGTCTGTACTGCAGAAGTCAGAAATCAGAGCCAGCTTTGAATGGTATTTAAGCTCTATCAAACTGTGCTACTGAATCATGTATACTCATTTTGTTTATTTTTCTGTTCATTTATTAATTGTGCTTATCAATCAATTGCCACAGCTATTTGTCCCAAGCTCCAATATTGCTGGCCCACACAGTAGCTCTTTGATACCAACCAAAGCAAAGCTAATTACAGCTTGCTGCTCCAGGACAAGGATCTGGGACAGCCCTTGCAGCCCTTCCACTCCTGCCACACACACAGTGGACAGCATGGCAGTACAGATGACCAGCACATGAAACAAGATGATTATGGAGTCCAACCTGTGCTCCTCACATCCTCCTCCACTGGCTGGTTGTAAACAAAGTTCTGGCCATAGATTTTTTTTGTTTTCCTGCAATGTAGCCAGTTCAAGCTCTGGTCTTACATGTTGAAGTTTCCTGGTTTAATTCACCCATGAAAACAGCTGTAGAATTTGCAACATTTTCTCCTGGCAATTGTTAAAGCAGCTCTGGAGTAGAATTCGCAGCAGCAACGCCTGGTAAATCTTCCTTCTCAGCACTGGGTGTCATATAATCCTATCTCCTACCACACCATCAGTGCTATGCTGAGCAAAGCAAACTAACAAACTGCAGCTCAAGCCTTTTATACTGCAAACCCTTGCAGTCACACTAAACTTCATCACAAATGGTCATCCTGATTCATTAAAAGCTGTTACTGCACCAGAGGTAAAGAAACACTTGTGTGGCTCACCTTCTCTGGGGGTAAAAGCTAAACAATCACCAGCACATAAATCATGAAAAAGCCTTTTAAAAAGAAAACAAAACCAGCCTCTCCTGGAAGAGTTTGCATCAGTTTTTGCCCTGATTTTTTACCAATGTGGTATTATAGTCATTAGTAATGTGTCTTCTAATGTTCCCTCCTCCATAAAGCACTGGAAGAACCTCACAGGGCAGAGGAGCTCCCACATGGACATCAGTAACTACCCCAAGTCCAGACAATAAGGTGGGGGAATTGAGAAAGCTGAAAGACAAGGGCCCTTTTTCCCCATTTTCCAGGAAAAAAGCTACAAGGTTAACTACAGGATAGCTCAAAAAGTGTTTGGACAATGCTGTCACGCACATGGAGTGATTTTTGGGCTTGCCCAGTGCAATGCCCAGAGTTGGACTAGATGATTCTTGTGGGTCCCTTCCAGCTCAGGTTATTCTGTGAATTTTTTTTTTTTCCAGGTTAGTATTATTTTGATAACAACCTATCTTGGTTTTTTGTATGATACAGTTCTCTTCAGTTTCCACTGTGTTACCTGCACATGAATGCACTGACTCACATGCACCAGAAAACACTTTCCTGAGATCATGACCAGCTAAAACTCAATACAGCCTTTCAGGGCACATGTTAGCATTAAAAAACCCCTTACTTTGCTGTTTTGTTTTCTTGTATTAGTGGCATCTGCTGGATCTTACCTCAACTAGAATGTTTACATTTTATCTCCACTAAAGTGTAATAGAAAAAGTGCTAGAGGACCAACCACTTCCCTTGTCTCTTACAGGTAGCTACCATCAGCTTAAGTGCACAAAGAAAGCCAAAACACTGCCACACTTTTTTGAGGGAAGTCAGAATTTACAGCAGTGTATTGAACAAGTCCAAGGAATTATTCAGTGTTTTCCCTGCTTGAAACAAATAAAAGCTTCACTTCCCTGAGTGTACCAGTTGCCTTGGACCACCTTGAGCAGCCTTATCTGAGGCTTACATGACACCAACCCAGAACAGCCCTTGCCTTTGGCTCCTACTTTTCTGCCTCAGTGGGACAGCTCCACTTGTGCTGTTTCATCTCAAAGGACTTCAAGCACTCCTCCCTAAAAATATCCTTTTATATATGGTGTCATGTCAAGTATATACTGCCCGTGTGCATAACAACAGCTATAGACAACAGTGATTCAATAAAATAAAAAATCTATAAATGGCATCGCCTTGCATTAAGCTTTTGACTTGAGGTGAACGTGGAGTAGACTTGACATTCAGAGTTATTCAGGTCAGACATTTAACTCTGCATGGGCCAGGTCCATCTCTCCCCAAGGAAAGGCTGTTCTCTCCTAATGAATGCATATGCTCGCTCTACATTTTCCCAGAGCCAAAAGAGGTTCAGATTAAGTTTGGCTGATAGCCAAGCTCAAGCTGCACAGAAACACGAGGTGACTGTGAATACACTAATCAAAAATGTAGAGTAAAGAAAGGAACAGAGTATGATCTCTTAAGAGGAGGGTTTAATTCTGGTTTCTACCCTGATTTTATACCAATGTTGTCTCATAGGTATTAGCGATGCTATTTGTAGTCACCCCTAATATGACAGAAAAGATAATTAGATTAAGTACAGCCAAAGCCTTTGACTTCTTTTGTGCACCCAAATCATAGCACCAGAATGCTTAATTTAAAAAAAAAAAAAACCAAACACCAAAATATCACTCAGTTTTAACACCAGTACCTATGTATGTAAACCAATTCAACCTGAGGATACTTTGGATTAAATATAGCGGGTTTTTTTTAGCTAGACCATTGTCTTATTCAACACTTTTATTATCCATAACTGGAAACCCCAAAGTTATAAAGTGAACAGAACTTCAATACTGCAAGACTTGGATAGCAGATGGACTCATTAAACTGCTTTGGAAGGTCAACTTTTGCATCTCTCTGTGTTCAAGATGGTCTATGCACGTCCTGGAGATTTCTCCTGGGCTGAAGCTCTGCTCCTCTTAGTCTGTTGTAATGACACAGCATATGCAGGTGTGTTTAAAACAGAAGAACATTTGACATATTTGAATATTTGAGGCTTGTCAGAAGCCAAACCCAGACCCTCCAGGTGCCACCCTATCAAAGGTCTGACAGAGACCTAAAGCTCCACTTGGATCCCACCATCTGCAATCTCCCTGCAAGACTGCTTGCAGCCTCACTTCATCTTCCATACTCCAATATGTTTGATTTTATTAGATGTTCACATTGATTCCATTTAATGATTTATATATTACCTATACTCTAAGCGATTTGGCATTTTTCTACTGAAGGTAAGACAAACTACGAAGGGAATCCACAATGGGTCACATAAAACAACCACAGCCATTTCCAAGAGGATATTAATTGCCAAGCTGTGGAAGCAGAGTAACCAAAGAGAAATAATACAGCAGAACTGAAGGCAATTAGGGTACTTCACATTATAGATTGAAACCCAAGGACCTCAGATTGGTAAGAGTAGACTTGAAAACCAGTGAAGTTGTTGAATTACTAAAATAACAGACTGGCAACTTGTGTGCAACTGGTTGCTGTAACAGTAAAATTCTACAGTTCTCAGGCTATACAATTCCAGATGGGAACAAGAAGCAGAAGCAACAGCATGGATGTAAGGGGCTCAATCTACAGAAATTCCTGCCAGTTCTTCATGCTGCTCTGAAGACCTGAGGCTATAATTCCCTGTGAAGCAAGATGGAATTAACAAAATTATTTCTTTTCCCAGAAGACCACCAAGTGCTCTAGGAGATATGGTAAAACAATCTTTCCACATCAGAAGAGATGCTACACTCCAGCATACAATCCAAAAGAAAGGAAATTTTTTTAAAAAAATATTTATCTTGGTTAAGTGATAGCTCAGCATGAGTAATCCAAAAGCAGGAAAAATTAATTATTAATAGCACATAATTTGTAATGCAATATAAGCATTATTATACATGACATTAGAGGTATTAGCATTTCACTAACAAGTGGAGAAATAATACTTTGGGAACCACCAACTGCTTCACTATTCCTGGCTAAATAGGCCTTCTTTAGATCCCATCTGAACAATGCCTATACTTGAACTTGTTTCCAGGAGTCATCTCTGTTTCTTAAGCAGCAAAAAATATAATAATTATTATTATTAATTCAAAGGGAAGAAAAGTTTAAAATAAATAGCATTTTCTGTATGTATTGTATCAGATAAGCTGTGAAAATCACATTTCTGTTAAAGTGGAGTTAAGGTAATTAATGAGATGAGATTCCAAGGCAGAACCTCCTCATTATGCCAAGACTTTAAGAGCCAGAGGCTCTTATTCACATAGAGAGGCTTTGAGAGCCACAGCCCTGCTTGGGCAGGAGGGTGCCATGGTCCTGAGCTGAACTGGCCCCAGTGTGAGACCTCTGACATCCCTCAGCCCCCACAGCCAGCAGAGCCCTGGCTGTGCCAGCTCTGCCAGCCCAGGGCCACGGCCACCTCCCAAAAACCAGCGGCAGTGCCTGGTGGCAGCAACCCTGAGCAAAGCACGACTGATTTAAGGGGATGCATGAAACACTGGGGGCTTCCATTACAGCCTGTCGCCCTTTTTATGCCTTTCCTACATGAGAACCTATTGAAACAACCCCACCACCATAACCACAAATATGAAAACAAATACAAGGTAAAGCGTGGCGTGCTGTCATTCTGGGGCGCCACACAAATTCCCGCCATAAAGAACAAGAGGAGGTAAGAGAGGAGGGAAGGAGCCTGCTGCAGTCCAGCTCTGTGTACTCCATTAGTATCAGCAGCTATTCCCCTCAGCTGGGACTCGAGGGGATAATTAAACTCTTGCTGCTCCCGTTTTCCCCGCGGAGCAGCCCTGCCCCAGAGCCCCCGGGTGAGCTGCGTGGTGCCACAGCTCCGCCGTGTCACACGGGGCTCTCAAACATTTTCTGAACTCAGTAGCATCTCCTGCCTTCTTCTATTACAGTTTTCAAACATCAAAACCGCCCTTATTTCAGCATTTACTCAGGACCCATTGAGGTTTCAGAGAAACTGGAAGATTAATTAAGTGATAGCAAGTTTGAACACAGGAGATGAATGATTAAAAGTTCTCAAGGTAAGAGTAGGTACTATCTTTTCAGCAAATGGTACCTACTTATATTGATGAATTTCTTGCTCAGTGGTCTATAATGTCACTTCAAGATGAGAAGCTGGAGTGCTGTAAAGAGAAATTCTCTAAAAACTACTCTGCTGACATTGTAACACCACTTAAGTACAAAGTCAGATAATGCAGTATCACTCAAATACTGCCAGACTGATAATATTTTTAAGCTATTTAAATGAAAAAAAAAGACTTCTGATTTATTTGTACGGCTGTAAAAATTACCAGAGCAGTTTAGAAAAAAAATAAAAGCGTAGCAGTTCAAATTATTATGTTCAAGTCATTTTTTTCTACTTTTTTCATTTACAAGCTGATCTGCACTTCTAAAAACTGCATGAATGGTAGAAATGTGCCTCTGTCTGGTAAATTCCAAACATGTGGATGGAAAGGGAGTACAGACATTAGCAGCACAAGCTTTTCCATTCACAGCCCAGTTCTGCATCAGGAGGGAGAGGCAGCAGCATAGCAGGGTCTCCTCCGGACTATTTGCTCTGTGCTGAGCTCAGGGACCTGGTCCTGAGGAGCATTTGGCTGTGGCAGGGGCTGCCTGGCAGAGAGAGCACACAGGACAAATGACAGCATTTTGTATTGGAGTAGTGGCCAGGCAAGCTGAACAGAGAGAACAGGCTCAGTCTCCCATTAGTAATGGTTGCTGGTACTATCCACTATTTGTGAGTTCCTTAATTTATTAAAAGTGATGCAAAATTTGAGTATTTCCAGTTTATCTAATCTTTAATCCAGTGAAGGCTAACAAGGCCACACTGGAGCCATGTATACATATTCACCAGAGTCATCTGCAGAGGGGCAAAAGTAAACAACTGCTCTGAATTTCAGGCATTCCTGCTTTTTCTTTTTAAATCTCTTGCTCCACTATTTATCATAGGGCAATCACAGGTCAAACATCCCTAACTAAACACAAACAACCCTCTGCTGTGCAGTATAATGAGCCTCAGCTAGGAAGCAGTCATCAATGGAGCAATCAATAGCACACATGTCTGAAAGAAGCACGGAGGTTGTAATATCATCTCTGTGTCTGACACTTGCCAGTGATAACATTAATCCCTAGAAGAAATCTGTGATATCTTTCAGTATTACTTTTTACCCAGAAGTATCCAAAGAATTAATTATAAATGTGATTTGAATAGTGCTTTAAACTGGAAATTACTCTAGAGTTTAAATTAAGAAGTAGATTGAAACAACTAATGGTTATTAAGCAATGATTAAGTAAAAGAGCTGCAGCTACTGACTATAAAAAGGTTTGTGCTGCTTATCACCATGTCCTGAGACAGGTGACTGATGCTGAGATGCTGAGTGTGTGCTAATTCCTGCAACATCTTTAGTACTGGGGGGACTGACATTCGTAGCCTCTCAAAATAACATCTCTGGATATTTAAATTAGCAATTTTCAGCTGTTTCCAGAGACAACTCAAGACCTCACTCAGACATCAGCCACTTTGCTGTTCACACAGCTCCAAGCAAGCTCTTGTTTATTCCCATCATGCTGCAGAACAGGAAAAAGGGGAGAGAAAGCGAGCACAGAAAAGCTGTGGCAGCAGGAATGAAGTTCAGTCCAGCAAGGCATCTCGAACCAAACTTTTTATTTGCCTTTCATGTAAAAAACTTATGACTCACTCCCTGTCTGTTTGAGGATGTCATGGAGTAAAAATCTGCCTGCATGAGGAAAAGGACAACTAGAGCAATGTCTTTATACCACACACTTTCCTGTGCACTGCAACCTCTGGCACAGAACTTGAGAAAAACTGCTTGAAATTCATGCCTCCCAGAATCCTATCTATTGAATGTCTCTTGCCTTGCAGGAAGCTGGAACAATAGGTGAATCAAAGGCAGCAGAAAAATCACCCTGTCGGGGGCAGAGAATAGGAGCTGAGAGGCAAGGACCAGAAATAGCCCAAAAATTGATATTATTTCTGTAAAAAGAAAAATTTGAAGGTTTTGCTGGGGGGAGAAAGAGAGGGGATGGGAGAGAAATCCCAGACAAGAACACGTGGTTATTCTGAAACATCAGTGAGGAATTTCAACTCTAAATGTGTGCTCTATCAGCTAAGCTGAATTATGTGGCTTAAACATGTTAGATGTTATGGTCAAAACAAATGATTTAGTTAAAAACTATAAATCACAATGTATTTCATAAAAAAAGTTTTAAATAACTTGATTTTTTTGTTTTAGCACATAATATCCATTTATCCAAAGAGCCCCACCCTCCATGATGCCCTCAGCAAAAGCACTCTCCAATGATTGCAGCTGCAGAGGAAATTTGCTTTTTTGCATTACAGTGGGATGCTCAGGTCCCACAGACCTGCCTCCCCCCACTGAATCCTGTACAGCTGCAAACTTTTAGCAGGACACAGAGTGGGGGGAAAGACCAGCTTCTGGTTGGTTTTTCCTACTCAAATTCTACACAAAAATCGTATCAACAAGGTGGCTCTGTCACTCAGGTTCACTCTGTGATGGTGATCTCTGTTGTATTAAAGGGAAGGTTAACAGCATTAGAAGTGGCCAAGTCAATAACTGGAGCACTGGAAATATCAGAGGTTGGCAGTTTTACCTTAGCCCACCCCTCTTGGGACATATAACAATATACCATGATTTGTGTGCTTAGTTTATCATTTACTGTTCCAGAAAGGCTATTTTCCCTAGTCAGACCATTAAATAATGTGGATCAGCAAAATAACCCACCAAAATAACTAGTGTTATGTGGACTGAGGTGGTTTTGTTGTTTGGTTTTGGTCCTTTTCAGAAAAACACCAAACACAAACAAGTATTATGTGGACTGAGGGTTTTTTTTCAGAACACAAATCCAGAGAGGCTTCTGTGAGAACACAAAGGGACACTTTTGATAGAGGTGACATTTAGCTGACAGATTCCAGTCTCTCTTCCAAAGTACATGGGAAATCATTTCACAGAGATGTACTTATTGAGCATAGTTAAATATGTTGTAGTATCTCCTGGATTCAGTCCTAGTGATGATTGAAATATTTTAATTAAGTACTCTTAGAATGGAGACATGCAAGTACAGCAAATATCCAGCCAAGAGAACATCAGGCAGAATGATTTATATTCAACAAAGCTATCAGGGACTGGAAACAGGACTTTTAAGTGAAAGGTGTCAGACCTCTCAACTGTGGGCACAGTACCTGTGTACTGCCTGTTTCTCTCTCTCCTCTATCATCTGCAGCCACTTCCTGGACACCCTAGAGAAGCTGAGGAGTGAGTGTTGGCTCTCTCCCTGCTGTGCCACCCCTGTGTCCCTGGACAGAGCTGTGTGTCCGTGCCTGAGGCCGCCTGTGCTCACTGCAGGGGCCAAGGCTTCCTGTGTGCCCTGCCCTGCTCACAGTGCCCAAGGGCTGCACACACCTACAGCAGGCACAGCCACAACCAGGATGCATCACATGCCACTCAATCAAAGCACTGATATTAAGAAGCCTAATTAGCAATTTATATCACATAGTGGCAATGATATTTTTAGTGCATTGAACATAAGTAGTTGGAATACCACTAGGAACTGCTGCACAAAGCTGTGTGTTTCATGTGAGCAAAAATGACATCTAAATGAACAAATACCAAAAATGGAGATGGATACTGCCACCAAATGAGCCTGATACTCATATCTGGTAACAGCATTGCTGGGAGAAACACGCAGTTAAGAGACAACATAAAACAGGAGAGCTGCACTTGCAATTATAGGGTGACAAGGCTGTAACACCACAGCATTTACACTACATATAAATCAGCTTCTCAGATGGCCCTTACTTGTAAAAGTGTCAGTCAGTCAAACCACTCTCCTCAAACTATCAGAGTTTTTCAGAATCATTTGGCCGCTCCTGTTGCCACCTAAAGAGCTTCTCAGTCAAACAAAGCAAAAGGCACTTGGAAAGTTTGCTGGCTTCCAAAGAGAAAACCCACAGAAGCAAACCACATGATTGTGTTTTGCTGTGATCAACTGCTTCATTCTCCCTGAACAGGAAACTTTTGGAAAAACAATTACACAAAACTGCAGGTCAAAATATTTTTACACTTACAAATAGGACTATATTTGTAAAAATGTGTGTGTTTGGGCTTATCAGGTGTCTCCAAGCTATTTTCACATTTGGTTTAAGCATTATAGTACAAATATCCTTAAAGTAGACCCCTAAAGCAGACAGTATTTACCAAGTTTGATTGTGCTATGTGGAGTTTATTCCTGAGTTTCAGATTAACCCCATTTCCATGACTAGTTTTATCACAGTGTTCTGATAACTTATATTTTTAATACTCATTCAACTCTCCAGTCTCCAGAGTACTTGATGTTAATAATGCATCCCATCCTGAGGTTTTTTGGTGAAAACAAAAGACACCATGAGAGAACCCTGACGAGTGACAGCATCTCCTGTGGCTCTGAGAGCTGAATTAATTTGTCCACGCCGACAAAGGGAGTTCATTAGACAAGCTCTGCTGAATCATGATGGGCAAATCTAAGAGGTTGCTGCCCTTGTCTGTTCGACTGACTCCACCCTATAATTGATGGCAGCATGAGTTAATACACCCTGTATGAGCCATTCCCTCCTGCCAAGCTGCAGGATTAGAGCAGAGGATAAGGAGCAGGTAAGGAGCAGAGGATGTGGCCTCCTTGCTCACCCTCAGGTTAATGGGCAGAGCTCACCTGCCACAACAGCTTGAACTGCCAGGAGTTCTCCTTTGCCTGGCTCCTAACACACCCTGCTCAGCTCACCCCATCTCTTGAACATTGTCTTACTTTTGCAATATTAATAGACAACTCAGAATACAATGTTTTCCATTATTCTGGACAGTCACTTGTTGCATTATACATATGAAGAATCTAGGATACAATGCACAAAGCAACTAAAGCAATCAAGAACAAATCTCTGCACACCTTTAAATACCCTTTCTGAGTGTTTTCAAGGTAGTAAGAGGGGTAAAATGACAGGCTGCAGACAAGGCCCCAGCCTTGCATAGAGTACATACCCATTCATAAGAAAAAAGTTCAACAAACCCTATGCCAAAACAAAGCAGAAACATAATAATATTCCCCAAGTTTAGTGTTATTTAATCACAAGATAAGCAAATGCAATATTAAACAAAGGTTTAGGAATAGAAGATGCAAAGGTCTCACAGCCTGGTAACAAGACTTTTTACCCAATGTGAAAAGCCGCTTCCCATTATGATATCCTCATTAATACTGTTATTTATAATCACAAGTATAACTTAACCAATCATTGTATTAGTCTGAAATCAAAGGGCACTTTCCCATCCAATGAGAGATATTTCAAGAGTGAAACATTGTGCCAGTTTGGGCAGAAATTCAGGAGGAAACAACCCAAAAAGGGCATATCTCTCTCTCTCTCTCTCTCCTGCCTGCCAGGCAAGCAGGTCCCATCAGCCCGTCCCCCACAGGTTCAGGAAAAGAATTTCTCTAATGAAAGTGAAAAAAACCCTGTTTATTTAACAAAGAGAGTTCCCCCTCCCCCAGGCACAGGGCAGAAAAGGACACTGAACTCCCCTCCCATCCCAGAGGTGGAGGTTGGTGGGTTCCCCACAGTTCCCTCACTCAGCTTCAAGGCCTGAGCAGAGCTGAGCCTCGCTGGGTCTGGGGCAGAGTCCCACCGAGCATCCCGGGGATGGTGAATTGGTCTGGGATGGAGAAATGAGCCAAAAACAGTCCAAAAAGGAATAGAAGCTGCTGAGGCAGATCTCAGTCCCTCTCCAACCAAAAGGATGAGAGCAAACCCTCCTCTCTGCTAACTAACAGAAAAGTCTCAAGTCTGGCTGCAAGGTCAATGAGTCCTCCTGGCTGCAGTTTAAAGGTACAAAAAACTTCCAGCAGGCAATGGGGAATACAAGATTGTCACAGAGTCACCCCAAGATAATGAAACAGTAGATACACATCTGAAAATAAAGTCCAGTTAGCTTAAAGGAACAGAGAGACAAACCCATTCCTGTGCAACGCTCTCAGTTTTAGATGAGACGGGAACTATTGTGGCAGTTCCAATTGTCCCTTCACCGGCTTTTAAATTCCCATTTTACAGGGAGAGCAAAACCCATCACAACCAGATTAGCTTTGACCAGGGTTGAAGCAATTCACACCACACAACTGACCAGTCCAAATCCAGTTCCCTGCCCTTCTTGAATGTGCCCACAGCACCCAGAGCAGATGCCTGGCACCTCTTCAGCTCCCTGCAGCTGGGGCAACTCCTTGCATTGCTTATTCAACAACACAAGAGAAACCACCTCCTCTGCTGAGGCCATTCTGTTTTAAAGCATAACAATGGGTTGCCTGCTTCTCTGGGATCAGCACCATCAGCCACTGCCTGACTCAGAAGAGATGCTGCAGGTGCTGATCTAAAACTCTCAGCAGGAAAACATGTTCACAAGGCAGCATGCTTCCATTTCACTCTGGATATCAGTTTTTCCTCACTCATTTTTCATACCTCTGGTTGATGGTCCCCAAAGCTCTCACTTGTGAGGTCCTCTGCACAGGGCCAAGATCTTGTCTCCACAATGCTGTCCTTGACAAAGTTCCCACTTTCAACAATACAGCCCCTTTATCTGCCAGCCCAGTTGCACTAAACAAAACACCCTAACAAGCTGCCTCCACCCCTCAGGTGGATCCTTTGTGTTTATGCCTTGCACATGATCCTCGTCTCATTACCTGCCCTCACCCGCACAGTCTCCCACCCTCTTTGGGGCTGACCACCACAATTCCAGTTTGATAAAATTACTTTTTGGGGAAACATGAGACTAATTTTTCCTATTGTTTCTTATTTTCTTTTCGCATAAAGGGAAAAAAAGCCTAAAATATTGCTTTACCCAGGGGGAAAAAACCTCCAAAACACAACAAAACTTTTATAGAAGGAGATAATGAGAAAGAAGGTCTTTAGCCAATGGCAGTAAAGGGAACTCCAACAAAGTATCCTAGTCTTCAGATATGGAGACTCTGAAAGCTCATTAAAGGTGTAGAAGTATGGAAAGCCCACCAAAATAAACAGAAATCTTTCCATGTAGTGGAGCAGCCTTGAATGAGGCCTCTGGAAATTAGGCTCACACTCATACAACTGAACAGACCCTCGTGTGCACGGTCTCCCACCAAGTGCTTTGAGTAATCTCCATTAATACTCCTTTCATAACAAGCTGACAGCAAAGGTACTGACACTATTTGCTGAGTTGGGGTTTTTTGCTAAAATCAATCCCTAACAGTGACCACAATAAGCGACTTAGGCTTTTTTATAAAATTCATACTTAAAATAGCCATGAATCTTCTTAATGTGTCATTTGACATTTGTTATTACTTGGCTGTGGACTGGCTTTGAATATTTTATGAAATATTTATGGCAGAAGGGGATATGGGATTCATAAGAGCAAGACACATACAATATGTGGAACATTAGTGACAATTACCACGAGGGTAAAATTAGTATAATCAGCCATCACTTTCTTATGAAAAAATACAGACTTAATTGGTGGCAGGCAGATATTTCTTCCATTTTAAGACTGCAATTTTTTAGGACTGACTTGCATCGTTTCTTCACTTCTGTAGGATTAAATAAAATTCTGTTTCAATATGAACTTTGGCTAATTAACTCATGGTAAACAGAGAAATGTCCTGTTCTCTTTTAAGAAATATTTTGCCAATTCCCTTTTCATCCCTAATAATTTGTCAAAAAGAGAGACTAGTAATTATGTGCATCACATCCAGCTAATGTGCAAACAGATTGTGAGCAGGTAAAAGTGAAATTTATGAAAAAAGACGTTTCTGTTGTTGTGTTTGTTGGAAAGTGGACTGAATTCAAAATCTTAAATTAAAAATTATTGTAAAAGTTCCGTGATTAAAAAGTACTCTCCAGAGACAATGACAGATCCCATTTTAGGAAAGAAACACTGACTCACTGAAGTGTCTCCAAAGCAAGATATATGTGGACTTCACAAAGGAGATTCTGCACTGACTGTCAGTGTGTAAAATCACACCCTGTCCCAGCTGAGTACCATGAAACACCCTGGGCTGTGGGGCCGCATCACCCAGGGCCAGCAGCTCAGACTCTGAGCCAAACCCAGGAACTTCCATTGAAGAAATGTTTAAGCAGTCACTTGGTGAAAAGACTTCTCAGACTGGATGGAAATTTCACCTGGTTTTATTTGTGCAGGGCTTGAGACAACACGCACACTTCAAGGAGATTTCGCTTCTAGATTTATATCCACTGCTAGAGCAGAGGCAGGGAAAATAAGTCAAAACCTGCTGCTGTGTGTTGCTGCACCATCCACTGAAGTAATATATTTAACTTAAAGCTGGAGTTTGCCTTGCATAGCAAATCTGTAGTTACTACCCATGCAACAAGACTTTCAAGGGACAGCTGGGGCTGAAGGGCCTCTAAATACCTTCCTTTCAGAGATGTTTGGATGGGACTCCCTCAAACTGCTCACATTTTCAGCTTGTTCCCCTTTTAACTGGGCTTAAGAAAGCAACACAGTCAGAAGAAAACTAGTCTATAACTGCCTTACCCTAATTCCTGTATCACCTGATTAATAAATGAAAATACAAGTTTGACCTGGGATTAGTACTCCCATGGAGGTTTACACTGTTACTTTCCTTGCTATACACTTTTTCCTGCAGGAAGATTAGCATCTTTAGGGTCATAATTATTAAAGTGCATGTATTTATCTATATGTATCAAATATTTATTCAATTTTTAAACAATAAGATTCAAAGCCACTTAATACCAATCTTCCCTTGCCCACTAAAACAGTGTTTTTCATGCAAGTACTTGAACCACTGTGATTTTGTTCTCTTGAAATCTCTAGGGTTTAGGTGCTTTAACACCTCCTGGGATTATGGCATATAAACAGTGATGTATTCTGCATAATAACACCCCATCTTAATGCATTTTGTTGCTTTCATCTAGGAGCAGACCTAAAGAGCTCTCTCTCAGGAAAAAAAAAAAAAAGAGAAATATATTTAAGTAGATAATGCAATTCCTTCGGAGGCCCCAAGTTCTTCTCCAAGTGCATACATACAATTTTCATTAGCATTCAAAGGAACATGAAATGAGATCTCTGAGCCTGTTTCCTTGGCTGTTGTGAATATTCTGGCTGCAGAAATGTTAATGTTTTTATGTATTACCTCCATCTGCTTCAATCCTGTGAAATTTGGGTGTGCTATTTATAAATATGAATATGTTTGAGTTAGTATATGTTTTGCCTGTTCTGTAGGCACTATTCATTTTCTTGCAGAAAGCACATCTGTCACTGCTTTCATTAGCAAGGGCTCCTTTTTACGTTCTTTTTGAATTATAATATTGATTTTTTTTTTTCCCTCAGCACTGCTGTTTGGCATAGTGTTTTGTTAAACCACTCAACACGTTTAAACCCTTGAAAATGGGGCTGGTAGTGGAAGTGCTGGCACTCCCTGAGCTACATCGTCATGAGTCCTGATGCTGTGCTAAATGGATTGAGCCACACTGACACCCCCCACCTCAAGACTGAAGTCCCAAACACCTTGAAATACTATTTCAGGAACAGAGTTATGTGGAGATACAGTGCTTGGATTCAAAATAAATTCTATGAAATTCAAAGAAGCTGTGGGAATGGATAACCACAGCTGAGGTGCTGGAAACGTCTCACAAATCAATCATCCCAGGTATGAACAGAATTTCCAGATTGGTTTCCTACATATTTTATTTTCCTGAGTTTCTTTGAAGTTGAAATATCTTTTTATTTGTAATATCCTTGCCCCTGAGTCTTTCTTCTTTTCTAAATATTCACTCATTCCCCATAATCCCTTTATTCCGTTCTATTTTCCAGCCATACCTCCCCTGACACGCATTTCAAAGGCCTATTGTGCTCAAGCCCATCTGGATTCCCTGTTGCACTTGGAGTTTTGTCTCCACTTAAAGTGGAGAAGCTGGAGTCCCTTTGGATGCTGTTTAACCAGCCCTTGGGACAGAAATACCCTGGTGGACATGGAGGTTGCTGTGGACTTTGAGCCCCTCTCAGGCCATGCCCAGCCCTGTCCCGCACCACCCCGATATTCGTGTCTCCCATAGAAGGGTTTGCCTGAGCTACAGCAGATTCACTGATTGCTGCAATATCACACATAAACTCAACATAAAACATAAACATGTGTCTATTCCTTTGGGAAAAAACCACATTTCTGCAGCCCCCCATGACAGTGAAATAGTCTAGTATTTCAGTGTAGTTATATTCCCTTTAATAGTCACTATCCCAGGATGCCTTTTTATGGAAGATTTATAGACAACATCATACACACCATCCAAGGCCTTTTCTGAAGTACAAAAAAATGCAATCCATGAGGGCTTGGAGGCATTCTGGCTTCACTGATATTCATATATTAGAACAAACAAATGTGCATTTTTGGATTATAGCCAACTGAAATATCACATCAGCCTGTGGTCTCCTTTTGAATGATTAAATATTGTACCAAAATAACTTTAGTGCTGCTATTCAGGGGGAAAACATGATAAGAAAAAGCAGAGAAAAATATATGTATCAGTGGGCTATGCAGCAGATTGCAATGGAGGCACTCCTGTTTTTCAGTGTATTCCTTTCCCTGCTTCAAAGAACTCCTAAAATCTTGGAGGGAGGACAGGCAGAGTGCCTGTTCATGTGGCCACAGTGCAGGGAAAAGGTGTTCCACAGCCATGATTCTGATGGGGGCTGGCTGAGACCCTCTCCTGCACTGTGCTGGACCCATGCCCAAGCCTCCCCTCTGGTTTGCTTTTGAGCAGTCCTACACCTGCACTTGGATCAAGGCAGGCTGGGGTATCCTCAGCCCAAAATACCAGGTGGAATGGAGTGTGGCTGGCTAGAAAAGCCCCGTCTCAACTGCTCACCCATAAAAGCCTGTGCTGGAAGTGAAGGGGTTAAAAGTAGAACTATTTGCAGCTATATTTTGTTTTTGAATTGCTAGATTTCTGAGATACTCATTAAAATATGAATTCAGACAGTGTCCTTGAGACAGTTAATGAGATATGCTAATTTAAAATAAATAGGTCTGGTAAGAATTCTTGATAAGAAAACATCTGCTTGGATCTTGCTCACTTTCAAGGGAGGGAACTGGGTCTGAAGACAGCAAGATATGATAAGGAATATGTAGCCATCTTGAAGGCAACAGTTTAAAAGAACTGATTGTTTTTCAGGTTAGCCCTGGAAGACATTTATTTCTTCCATCTGCCTTCTCTTGGATGTAAGAACTAAGAGAGGCAAGCCCAGGGCCAGGAAGGCACTGAATGAATTCAGGGGAGCCCACTGGGGAGAGATGCAGTTCTAAGGCACTCCCTGTCCCCAAAACAGCTTTGTTGTGCCTGGCAAAGAGAACAGATTTTGCCTGAAAGTCACCAAAGTACCTGACACTAAACACCCTGCTCAACAAGTGCAGAGCATGTCACCCTGATTGCCACCTGTGTGGCACAGTGTGGGTGGCACTGTGTTCCTCTGGGTGAGCCAGAGACAAGGGCATTTCACCTCCCCTGACCTTGGCAGTGAAGCAGAATGACTTTACAGTACAGATGGACACATAGGTTTGTGTCCTGGGTGTGCTGCAGGTTTTATTATTGGGTTGGAGGTTTTTTGACTCAGCCACAGAAATGTGGTATCTCATTTTTATACAGACATCCTTGCACCATCCCTGCCTTAGAAGCAGCAGCTTGGATAATATCTTGTAGCAGTCACAGAGCACAAAAGGGGGCAGGAGAAATCCTACCTCTCCCTAGTAACTGCTTAGCTCTCCTCTGAAAAGTAAGAATTGCCATCCCCAAGATGGTCACATTTTGTCCAACAGCACAGAAGTGCCATGGAACTGGCAGTTCAGCTCTCTGGCTAGCAGTTATAACAAAGCTTATGTGGGGTTTGAGCCTCACAGTCACATAAGGGTGTACTGCACATGCTACAGATTTTCTAGGAGTTTCAGGGGTTCAATATTCAAACATGATTGATACTGGCCTTTCAAAAATTTCTGATCCAGCTGTTTTAATTTTTAATTTAAGTCTATACACCATCCCTGTTACAGAGTTTTAATGGTAGTGAACACTGTCAGGCAGTGTCAAAATCTACTGGGTATTCAATCTCTTGTACTCAATAACATGAAATTAGGACTTTAATTCCCTTCCACCCCACTGTTCCTTTGCAGGTGCGTTGTGCAGCCAGGCTGTGTCTGTGCCTGAGGGAATGAGGAGATACTCTTTGAGAAGTGCTCTTTGCACTCACCAATCTGACTTGGACTGAGGTTGTTTCCTGTGGTAATCTGAGATCAAAATATGGCTGAAAGATCCTATTGCACTGTGACGTTTCTTCACCTCTGTCTGCACCAGCCTTAGGACTGTGACAAAAAGTCAACGAGCTGCACTTGCAGGTCTGAGCTCAGCCTTTATATTTTCCTTCTCTAAAATACTGATGTTTCTAAAAGGGACCTGAGAGGATATTTGGAAAACATGACACTACCTGCCTGTGTGCAAGTGTCTGAGTGCCAGCTTTCTTGGGTAGTGTCGTGGGATGATCTTGTATTCCCCATCGCCTGCTGGAAGGTTTTTTTTGTGCCTTCGGACTGCAGCCGGGAGGACTCTTCACGGCGGCTCGCCTGACCTTGCAGCCGGAATGTTTACATACTTTTGCCCGGCTGGAGACTTTTTTTCCCTCTGCTTTCCCTCTGCTCTGGACCTATTTGTTCAGC